>JAJPWW010000063.1:0-22755 GCA_028673005.1 Tanypteryx hageni
TTCACCACCCACTAATTTCCTTTCACCTCCCCTCGCTTCATTTCACCTACCCTCACTTTCTTTCATCTCTTATCGCTTCCTTTCACATTCTCTCACTTCCTTACCTCCCCTCACTTCCTATCACCTCCCCTCAATTTCTTTCACCTTCCCTGTCTTCCTTTCACATTCTCTCTCTTTCATTTACCTCCCCTCACTTCCTTTTGCCTCCCATCACTTCCTTACTTCCCCTCACTTCCTTTCACCTCCCATCCCTTTCTATCACCTTCCCTCACTTCTTTTCACATTCTATCACTTCCTTTCACCTCTCCTTACCTTCTTTCACCTCCCCTCACTTCCTATCACCTCCCCTCACTTCATTTCCCCTTCCCTCATTTTAATTTCACCTCCCCTCACTTCCTTTCACCTCCCTTACTTCCTTTAACATCCCCTCACTTTCTTTCACCTCCCCTTACTTAATTTCACCAACCCTCACTTCCTTCACCTCCACTCAATTCCTTTCACCCCCCCTCACTTCATTTCACCTCCCCTCACTTTCTTTCACCTCTACTCGTTTACTTTCACCTCCCCTCACTTCCTTTCACCTCCCCTTACTTCCTTTTACCTCCCCTCACTTCCATTCAATTCCCCTTACTTTCTTAAACATCCACTCACTTCCATTCACCTACCCTCACTTCTTTTCCCCTCCTCTCAATTCCTTTCACATTCTCTCTCTTTCATTCACCTCCCCTCACTTCCTTTCAACTCCCCTTACTTCCTTTCACCTCTCCCCTCTTTCTATCACCTTCCCTCAATTCCTTTCACATGCTCTCACTTCCTTTCACCTCCCCGTATTTCCTTTTTCCTCCCCTCAATTTCTTTCAACTCCCCTCACTTCCTTTCACCTCCCCTCACTTCTATTCACCTTCCCTCACTTTATTTCACCTCCCCTAACTTCCTTTCACCTCCCCTTACTTACTTTAATATCCCCTCACTTCCTTTCACCTCCCCTTATTTCATTTCACCACCCCTCACTTCCTTTCACCTCCCCTCACTTCCTTTCACCTCCCCTCACTTCCTTTCACCTCCCCTCACTTCCTTTTACCTCCCCTCTCTTCATTTCACCTCCGCTCATTTCCTTTCACCTCCATTCACTTCCTTTCATCTCCCCTCATTTCCTTTCACCTCCCCTCACTTTCTTTCACCTTCCCTTACTTCCTTTCACATTCTCTCTCTTTCATTCAAATCCCCTCACTTCCTTTCACCTCCCCTCACTTCCTTTCACCTCTCCTCTCTTTCTATCACCTTGCCTCAATTCCTTTCACATTCTCTCACTTCCTTTCACCTCCCCTTATTTCCTATCTCCTCCCCTCAATTTATTTTAACCTTCATTCACTTCCTTTCATCTCCCCTCACTTCTATTCACCTTCCCTCACTTTATTTCACCTCCCCTCACTTCCTTTCACCTCCCCTTACTTACTTTAACATCCCCTCACTTCCTTTCACCTCCCTTTATTTCATTTCACCACCCCTCACTTCCTTTCACCTCCCCTCACTTCCTTTCACCTCCCCTTACTTCCTTTCACATCCCCACACTTCCTTTCACCTCTCCTCTCTTTCTTTCACCTCCCCATATTTTATATCACCTCCCCCCACTTCCTTTCACCTCTTCTCACTTCCTTTCACCTCCCCTCACTTCTTTTCTCCTCCCCTCACTTTCTTTTCACCTCTCCTCACTTCCTTTAACATCCCATCACTTCCTTTAACCTCCCCTCACTTTACTTAATCTCCCCTCACTTTCTTTTACCTCCCCTCATTTCCTTTCACCTCTCCTCTCTTCCTTTCACCTCCCCTCACTTCCTTTCACCTCTACTCACTTCATTTCACCTCCCCTCACTTTCTTTTACCTCCTCTCACATACTTTCACCTCCCCTTACTTCCTTTAACATACTTTCACTTCCATTCACCTCCCCTTACTTTCTTTAACTTCCATTCACTTTTATTCACCTCCCCTCAATTCCTTTTGCCTCCCCTCACTTTCATTTAACTCCACTCACTTCCTTTCACCTCCCCTCACTTCCTTTTACCTCTCCTCACTTTCTTTTACCTTCCTTCGCTGCCTTTCATATACTTTCACATCCTTATAGCTCCCCTTATTTCCTTTTACCTCCCCTAAATATCTTTCACCTCCCTTCACTTCCTTTCACCTTCCCTCAACTTCTTTCACCTCCTGTATCTTCCTTTCATCTTTCCTCACTTCCAATCACTTCCACTTACTTCCTTACTCCTCCCCTCACTTTCTTTTTCCTCCTCTCACATCCGTTCACCTCCCCTTACTTCCTTTAACATCCCCTCACTTCCATTCACCTCCCCTCACTTAACCCAACCCAACCCAAACCAACCCAACCCAACCCAACTCAAACCAACACAACCCATCCCATCCCAACCCAACCCAAACCAACCCAACCAAACACAACCCAAACCAACCCAACCCAACCCAACCCAACTTAACCGAACCCATCCCAACCCAACCCAACCCAACTAAACCCAACCCAACCCAACCAACCTTTCACATTCTCTCACTTTCTGTCACCTCCCCTCACTTCCTTTCGCCTCCCCTCAGTTCGTTTCTCCTCCCCTTACTTTATTTCAACTCCCCTCACTTCCTTTCACCTCCCCTCACTTCCCTTCACCCCCCTCTATTTCATTCACCACCACTAATTTCCTTTCACCTCCCCTCGCTTCATTTCACCTACCCTCACTTTCTTTCATCTCTTATCGCTTCCTTTCACATTCTCTCACTTCCTTTACCTCCCCTCACTTCCTTTCACCTCCCCTCAATTTCTTTCACCTTCCCTGTCTTCCTTTCACATTCTCTCTCTTTCATTTACCTCCCCTCACTTCCTTTTGCCTCCCATCACTTCCTTACTTCCCCTCACTTCCTTTCACCTCCCATCCCTTTCTTTCACCTTCCCTCACTTCTTTTCACATTCTATCAATTCCTTTCACCTCTCCTTACCTTCTTTCACCTCCCCTCACTTCCTATCACCTCCCCTCACTTCATTTCACCTTCCCTCATTTTATTTCACCTCCCCTCACTTCCTTTCACCTCCCCTTACTTCCTTTAACATCCCCTCACTTTCTTTCACCTCCCCTTACTTAATTTCACCAACCCTCACTTCCTTTCACCTCCACTCAATTCCTTTCACCCCCCCTCACTTCATTTCACCTCCCCTCACTTTCTTTCACCTCTACTCGTTTCCTTTCACCTCCCCTCACTTCCTTTCACCTCCCCTTACTTCCTTTTACCTCCCCTCACTTCCATTCAATTCCCCTTACTTTCTTAAACATCCACTCACTTCCATTCACCTACCCTCACTTCTTTCCCCCTCCTCTCATTTCCTTTCACATCCTCTCTCTTTCATTCACCTCCCCTTACTTCCTTTCAACTCCCCTTACTTCCTTTCACCTCTCCTCTCTTTCTATCACCTTCCCTCAATTCCTTTCACATGCTCTCACTTCCTTTCACCTCCCCGTATTTCCTTTCTCCTCCCCTCAATTTCTTTCAACTCCCCTCACTTCCTTTCACCTCCCCTCACTTCTATTCACCTTCCCTCACTTTATTTCACCTCCCCTAACTTCCTTTCACCTCCCCTTACTTACTTTAATATCCCCTCACTTCCTTTCACCTCCCCTTATTTCATTTCACCACCCCTCACTTCCTTTCACCTCCCCTCACTTCCTTTCACCTCCCCTCACTTCCTTTCACCTCCCCTCACTTCCTTTTACCTCCCCTCTCTTCATTTCACCTCTGCTCATTTCCTTTCACCTCCATTCACTTCCTTTCATCTCCCCTCATTTTCTTTCACCTTTTCTCACTTCCTTTCACATTCTCACACTTCATTTTACCTCCCATCACATCCTTTCACCTCCCCTTACTTTCTTTAACATCCCCTCACTTCCATTCACCTCCCCTCAATTCCTTTCGCCTCCCCTCACTTCCAATCACCTCCCCCTCTCTTCCTTTCAACTCCCCTCACTTCCTTTCACCTCCCCTCTCTTCCTTTCACCTCCCCTCTCTTCCTTTACCTCGCCTCACTTCCTTTCACCTTCCCTCGCTTCCTTTAACATTCTCTCACTTTCATTCACCTCCCCTCACTTCCTTTCACCTCCCCACTCTTCCTTTCATCTCCCCTCACTTCCTTTCACCTCCCCTCACTTCCTTTCACCTCCCTTCATTTTATTTCATCTTCCATTGCTTCCTTTCACATTTTTTCATTCCTTTTACCTCCCCTTATTTCCTTTTACCTCCCCTCATTATTTTTCACCTCCCCTCACTTTCTTTCACCTTCCCTGTCTTCCTTTTACATTCTCTCTCTTTCATTTACCTCCCCTCAATTCCTTTTGCCTCCCATCACTTCCTTTCACTTCCCCTCACTTCCTTTCACCTCCCATCCTTTTCTTTCACCTTCCCTCACTTCCTTCCACATTCTCTCACTTCCTTTCACCTCCCCTCACTTCCTTTCACCTCCCCTCACTTCATTTCAACTTCCCTCATTTTATTTCACCGCCCCTCACTTCCTTTCACCTCCCCTCATTTCCATTCGCCTCCCCTCACTTCCTTTCAACTCCCCTCGCTTTCTTTTACCTCCCCTCTCTTCCTTTTACCTCCCCTCACTTCCTTTCACTTCCCCTCACTTCATTTCACCTCCCCTCACTTTCTTTCACCTCTACTCATTTCCTTTTACCTCCCCTCACTTCCTTTCACCTCCCCTTACTTCCTTTTATCTCCCCTCACTTCCATTCACATCCCCTTACTTTCTATAACATCCACTCACTTCCATTCACCTCCCCTCACTTCTTTTCCAATCCTCTCACTTCCTTTCAATCCTCTCACTTCCTTTAATATCCCCTCACTTCCTTTAACCTCACCTGACTTCATTTCACCTCCCCTCAATTTCTTTCATTTCCACTTGCTTCCTTTCATCTCCCCTCATTTCCTTTCACCTCCCCTCACTTTCTTTCACCTTCCCTTACTTCCTTTCACATTCTCTCTCTTTCATTATCCTCCCCTAACTTCCTTTCAACTCCCCTTATTTCCTTTCTCCTCCCCTCAATTTCTTTCACCTCCCCTCACTTCCTTTCACCTCCCCTCACTTCATTTCACCTTCCCTCACTTTATTTCACCTCTCCTCACTTCCTTTCACCTCCCCTTACTTACTTTAACATCCCCTCACTTCCTTTAACCTCCCCTTATTTCATTTCACCACCCCTTACTTCCTTTCACCTCCCGTTATTTCCTTTCATCTCCCCTCACTTCCTTTCATCTCCCCTCACTTCCTTTAACCTCCCCTCTCTTCCTTTCACCTCCCCTCTCTTCCTTTCACCTCCCCTCTCTTCCTTTTACCTCGCCTCACTTCCTTTCACCTTCCCTCACTTCCTTTCACATTCTCTCACTTTCATTCACCTCCCCTCACTTCCTTTCACCTCCCCACTCTTCCTTTCATGTCCCCTCACTTCTTTTCACCTTCCCTCACTTTATTCCACCTCCCCTCACTTCCTTTCACCTCCCCTTACTTCCTTTAACATCCCCTTACTTAATTTCACCACCACTCACTTCCTTTCACCTCTCCTCATTTCCTTTCGCCTCCCCTCACTTCCTTTCACCTTCCCTCGCTTCCTTTCACCTCCCCTCTCTTCCTTTCACCTCCCCTCACTTCCTTTCACACCCCCTCACTCCATTTCACCTCTCCTCACTTTCTTTCACCTCTTCTCGTTTCCTTTCACATCCCCTCACTTCTTTTCCCCACCTCTCACTTCCTTTCACCTCCTCTCACTTCCTTTAACATCCCTTCACTTCCTTTAACCTCACCTCACTTCATTTCTCCTCCCCTCATTTTCTTTCATTTCCCCTTGCTTCCTTTCATCTCCCCTCATTTCCTTTCACCTCCCCTCACTTTCTTTCACCTTCCCTTACTTCCTTTCACATTCTCTCTCTTTCATTCACCTCCCCTCACTTCCTTTCACCTCCCCTCACTTCCTTTCACCTCTCCTCTTTTTCTATCACCTTCCCTCAATTCCTTTCACATTCTCTCACTTCCTTTCACCTCCCCTCACTTCATTTCACCTTCCCTCACTTTATTTCACCTCCCCTCATTTCCTTTCACCTCTCCTCTCTTCCTTTCACCTCCCCTACTTCCTTTCACCTCTACTCACTTCATTTCACCTCCCCTCACTTTCTTTTACCTCCTCTCACATACTTTAACCTCCCCTTACTTCCTTTAACATACTTTCACTTCCATTCACCTCCCCTTACTTTCTTTAACATCCCTTCACTTTTATTCACCTCCCCTCAATTCCTTTTGCCTCCCCTCACTTTCATTTAACTCCACTCCCATCCTTTCACCTCCCCTCACTTCCTTTTACCTCTCCTCACTTTCTTTCACCTTCCTTCGCTGCCGTTCATATACTTTCACATCCTTATAGCTCCCCTTATTTCCTTTTACCTCCCCTAAATATCTTTCACCTCCCTTCACTTCCTTTAACCTTCCCTCAACTTCTTTCACCTCCTGTATCTTCCTTTCATCTTTCCTCACTTCCAATCACTTCCACTTACTTCCTTACTCCTCCCCTCACTTTCTTTTACCTCCTCTCACATCCGTTCACCTCCCCTTACTTCCTTTAACATCCCCTCACTTCCATTCACCTCCCCCCACTTAACCCAACCCAACCCAAACCAACCCAACACAACACAAACCAACACAACCCATCCCATCCCATCCCAACCCAACCCAAACCAACCCAACCAAACACAACCCAAACCAACCCAACCCAACCCAACCCAACTTAACCGAACCCATCCCAACCCAACCCAACCCAACTAAACCCAACCCAACCCAACCAACCTTTCACATTCTCTCACTTTCTGTCACCTCCCCTCACTTCCTTTCACCTCCCCTCACTTCCCTTCACCTCCCCTCTATTTCATTCACCACCACTAATTTCCTTTCACCTCCCCTCGCTTCATTTCACCTACCCTCACTTTCTTTCATCTCATATCGCTTCCTTTCACATTCTCTCACTTCCTTTACCTCCCCTCACTTCCTTTCACCTCCCCTCAATTTCTTTCACCTTCCCTGTCTTCCTTTCACATTCTCTCTCTTTCATTTACCTCCCCTCACTTCCTTTTGCCTCCCATCACTTCCTTTCACCTCCGATCCCTTTCTTTCACCTTCCCTCACTTCCTTTCACATTCTATCACTTCCTTTCACCTCTCCTTACCTTCTTTCACCTCCCCTCACTTCCTATCACCTCCCCTCACCTCATTTCTCCTTCCCTCATTTTATTTCACCTCCCCTCACTTCCTTTCACCTCCCCTTACTTCCTTTAACATCCCCTCACTTTCTTTCACCTCCCCTTACTTAATTTCACCAACCCTCACTTCCTTTCACCTCCACTCAATTCCTTTCACCCCCCCCTCACTTCATTTCACCTCCCCTCACTTTCTTTCACCTCTACTCGTTTCCTTTCACCTCCCCTCACTTCCTTTCACCTCCCCTTACTTCCTTTTACCTCCCCTCACTTCCATTCACTTCCCCTTACTTTCTTAAACATCCACTCACCTCCATTCACCTACCCTCACTTCTTTTCCCCTCCTCTCACTTCCTTTCACATTCTCTCTCTTTCATTCACCTCCCCTTACTTTCTTTCACATTCCCTTACTTCCTTTCACATTCTCTCTCTTTCATTATCCTCCCCTCACTTCCTTTCAACTCCCCTTATTTCCTTTCTCCTCCCCTCAATTTCTTTCACCTCCCCTTATTTCATTTCACCACCCCTTACTTCCTTTCACCTCCCCTTACTTCCTTTCACCTCCCCTCACTTCCTTTCACCTCCCCTCACTTCCTTTCACCTCCCCTCTCTTCCTTCCACCACCGCTCATTTCCTTTCACCTCCATTCACTTCCTTTCATCTCCCCTCATTTTCTTTCACCTTTTCTCACTTCCTTTCACATTCTCTCACTTCATTTTACCTCCAATCACTTCCTTTCACCTCCCCTTACTTTCTTTAACATCCCCTCACTTCCATTCACTTCCCCTCAATTCCTTTCGCCTCCCCTCACTTCCATTCACCTCCCCTCACTTCCTTTCATCTCCCCTCACTTCCTTTCACCTCCCCTCTCTTCATTTCACCTCCCCTCTCTTCCTTTTACCTCGCCTCACTTCCTTTCACCTTCCCTCGCTTCCTTTCACATTCTCTCACTTTCATTCACCTCCCCTCACTTCCTTTCACCTCCCCACTCTTCCTTTCATGTCCCCTCACTTCCATTCACCTCCCCTCACTTCCTTTCACCACCCTTCAATTTATTTCATCTTCCCTTGCTTCCTTTCACATTTCTTCATTCCTTTTACCCCCCCCCCCCTTATTTCCTTTTACCTCCCCTCATTATTTTTCACCTTCCTTCAATTCCTTTCATTTTTCCTCATTTCTTTTCACCTCTCCTCACTTCGTTTCACCTACTCCTAATTCCTTTCACCCCCCTCACCTCTTTTCACCTACTTTCACTTCCTTTCACCTTTCCTCACTTCCATTCAGCTTCCTTCAACTTCTTTCACCTCCTGTCGCTTCCTTTCAACTTTCCTCACTTACATTCACTTCCACTTACTTCCTTTCTTCTCCCCTCACTTTCTTCCACCTCCTCTCACTTCCTTTCACCTCCCCTTACTTCTTTTAATATCCCCTCACTTCCATTCACCTCCTCTCACATAACCCAACCCAACCCAACCCAACCCAACCCAACCAAACCCAAACCTACCCAACCCAACCAACCTATGATATTCTCTTACTTTCTTTCAACTCCCCTCACTTACTTTTACCTCCCCTTACTTCCTTTAACATCCCCTCACTTCCATTTACCTCCCCTCACATCCTTTCGCCTCCCCTCACTTCCATTCACCTACCCTCATTTCCTTTAACATCCCCTGACATCCATTTACCTCCCCTTACATCCTTTCGCCTCCCCTCACTTCCTTTCACCTCCATCCACTTCCTTTCACCTCTTCTCACTTCCTTTCACCTCCCCTCACTTCCTTTTACCTCCCCCACATCCTTTCACCTCCAATCACTTCTTTTCCCCTCCTCTCACTTCCTTTCATCTCCTCTCACTTCCTTTAACATCCCCTCACTTCCTTTAACCTCACCTCACTTCATTTCACCTCCCCTCACTTTCTTTCACCTCCCCTCACTTCCTTTCACCTCCCCTCATTTCCATTCGCCTCCCCTCACTTTTATTCAACTCCCCTCGCTTTCTTTCACCTCCCCTCTCTTCCTTTTACCTCCCCTCACTTCCTTTCACTTCCCCTCACTTCATTTCACCTCCCCTCACTTTCTTTCACCTCTACTCGTTTCCTTTCACCTCCCCTCACTTCCTTTCACCTCCCCTTACTTCCTTTTATCTCCCCTCACTTCCATTCACATCCCCTTACTTTCTATAACATCCACTCACTTCCATTCACCTCCCCTCACTTCTTTTCCAATCCTCTCACTTCCTTTCAATCGTCTCACTTCCTTTAATATCCCCTCACTTCCTTTAACCTCACCTGACTTCATTTCACCTCCCCTCAATTTCTTTCATTTCCACTTGCTTCCTTTCATCTCCCCTCATTTCCTTTCACCTCCCCTCACTTTCTTTCACCTTCCCTTACTTCCTTTCACATTCTCTCTCTTTCATTATCCTCCCCTCACTTCCTTTCAACTCCCCTTATTTCCTTTCTCCTCCCCTCAATTTCTTTCACCTCCCCTCACTTCCTTTCACCTCCCCTCACTTCATTTCACCTTCCCTCACTTTATTTCACCTCCCCTCACTTCCTTTCACCTCCCCTTACTTACTTTAACATCCCCTTACTTCCTTTAACCTCCCCTTATTTGATTTCACCTCCCCTTATTTCATTTCACCACACCTTACTTCCTTTCACCTCCCCTTATTTCCTTTCATCTCCCCTCACTTCCTTTTACCACCCCTCTCTTCCTTTCACCTCCCCTCTCTTCCTTTCACCTCCCCTCTCTTCCTTTTACCTCGCCTCACTTCCTTTCACCTTCCCTCGCTTCCTTTCACATTCTCTCACTTTCATTCACCTCCCCTCACTTCCTTTCACCCTCCCTCACTTTATTACACCTCCCCTCACTTCCTTTCACCTCCCCTTACTTCCTTTAACATCCCCTTACCTAATTTCACCACCACTCACTTCCTTTCACCTCTCCTCATTTCCTTTCGCCTCCCCTCACTTCCTTTCATGTCCCCTCACTTCCATTCACCCCCCTCACTTCATTTCCCCCTCCCTCACTTTATTACACCTCCCCTCACTTCCTTTCACCTCCCCTTACTTCCTTTAACATCCCCTTACTTAATTTCACCACCACTCACTTCCTTTCACCTCTCCTCATTTCCTTTCGCCTCCCCTCACTTCCTTTCACCTTCTCTCGCTTCCTTTCACCTCCCCTCTCTTCCTTTCACACCCCCTCACTCCATTTCACCGCTCCTCACTTTCTTTCACCTCTTCTCGTTTCCTTTCACATCCCCTCACTTCTTTTCCCCACCTCTCACTTCCTTTCACCTCCTCTCACTTCCTTTAACATCCCCTCACTTCCTTTAACCTCACCTCACTTCATTTCTCCTCCCCTCACTTTCTTACATTTCCCCTTGCTTCCTTTCATCTCCCCTCATTTCCTTTCACCTCCCCTCACTTTCTTTCACCTTCCCTTACTTCCTTTCACATTCTCTCTCTTTCATTCACCTCCCCTCACTTCCTTTCACCTCCCCTCACTTCCTTTCACCTCTCCTCTCACCTCTCGCCCGAATAAAGACGATTATCTATCTATCTATCTATCTATCCTCTCTTTCTATCACCTTCCCTCAATTCCTATCACATTCTCTCACTTCCTTTCACCTCCCCTTATTTCCTTTCTCCTCTCCTCAATTTCTTTCACCTCCCCTCACTTCCTTTCACCTCCCCTCACTTCATTTCACCTTCCCTCACTTTATTTCACCTCCCCTCACTTCCTTTCACCTCCCCTTACTTACTTTAACATCCCCTCACTTCCTTTCACCACCCTTTATTTCATTTCACCACCCCTCACTTCCTTTCACCTCCCCTCACTTCCTTTCACCTCCCCTCACTTCCTTTCACATCCCCACACTTCCTTTCACCTCTCCTCTCTTTCTTTCACCTCCCCATATTTTATATCACCTCCCCCCACTTCCTTTCACATCTTCTCACTTCCTTTCACCTCCCCTCACTTCTTTTCTCCTCCCCTCACTTTCTTTTCACCTCTCCTCACTTCCTTTAACATCCCTTCACTTCCTTTAACCTCCCCTCACTTTACTTAATCTCCCCTCACTTTCTTTTACCTCCCCTCATTTCCTTTCACCTCTCCTCTCTTCCTTTCACCTCCCCTACTTCCTTTCACCTCTACTCACTTCATTTCACCTCCCCTCACTTTCTTTTACCTCCTCTCACATACTTTAACCTCCCCTTACTTCCTTTAACATACTTTCACTTCCATTCACCTCCCCTTACTTTCTTTAACATCCCTTCACTTTTATTCACCACCCCTCAATTCCTTTTGCCTCCCCTCACTTTCATTTAACTCCACTCACTTCCTTTCACCTCCTCTCACTTCCTTTTACCTCTCCTCACTTTCTTTCACCTTCCTTCGCTGCCTTTCATATACTTTCACATCCTTATAGCTCCCCTTATTTCCTTTTACCTCCCCTAAATATCTTTCACCTCCCTTCACTTCCTTTCACCTTCCCTCAACTTCTTTCACCTCTTTTATCTTCCTTTCATCTTTCCTCACTTCCAATCACTTCCACTTACTTCCTTACTCCTCCCCTCACTTTCTTTTACCTCCTCTCACATCCGTTCACCTCCCCTTACTTCCTTTAACATCCCCTCACTTCCATTCACCTCCCCTCACTTAACCCAACCCAACCCAAACCAACCCAACCCAACCCAAACCAACACATCCCATCCCATCCCAACCCAACCCAAACCAACCCAACCAAACACAACCCAAACCAACCCAACCCAACCCAACCCAACATAACCGAACCCATCCCAACCCAACCCAACCCAACTAAACCCAACCCAACCCAACCAACCTTTCACATTCTCTCACTTTCTGTCACCTCCCCTCACTTCCTTTCACCTCCCCTCACTTCCCTTCACCTCCCCTCTATTTCATTCACCACCACTAATTTCCTTTCACCTCCCCTCGCTTCATTTCACCTACCCTCACTTTCTTTCATCTCTTATCGCTTCCTTTCACATTCTCTCACTTCCTTTACCTCCCCTCACTTCCTTTCACCTCCCCTCAATTTCTTTCACCTTCCCTGTCTTCCTTTCACATTCTCTCTCTTTCATTTACCTCCCCTCACTTCCTTTTGCCTCCCATCACTTCCTTTCACTTCCCCTCACTTCCTTTTACCTCCCATCCCTTTCTTTCACCTTCCCTCACTTTCTTTCACATTCTATCACTTCCTTTCACCTCTCCTTACCTTCTTTCACCTCCCCTCACTTCCTATCACCTCCCCTCACTTCATTTCACCTTCCCTCATTTTATTTCACCTCCCCTCACTTCCTTTCACCTCCCCTTACTTCCTTTAACATCCCCTCACTTTCTTTCACCTCCCCTTACTTAATTTCACCAACCCTCACTTCCTTTCACCTCCACTCAATTCCTTTCACCCCCCCTCATTTCATTTCACCTCCCCTCACTTTCTTTCACCTCTACTCGTTTCCTTTCACCTCCCCTCACTTCCTTTCACCTCCCTTTACTTCCTTTTACCTCCCCTCACTTCCATTCACTTCCCCTTACTTTCTTAAACATCCACTCACTTCCATTCACCTACCCTCACTTCTTTTCCCCTCCTCTCACTTCCTTTCACATTCTCTCTCTTTCATTCACCTCCCCTTACTTCCTTTCAACTCCCCTTACTTCCTTTCACCTCTCCTCTCTTTCTATCACCTTCCCTCAATTCCTTTCACATGCTCTCACTTCCTTTCACCTCCCCTTATTTCCTTTCTCCTCCCCTCAATTTCTTTCAACTCCCCTCACTTCCTTTCACCTCCCCTCACTTCTATTCACCTTCCCTCACTTTATTTCACCTCCCCTAACTTCCTTTCACCTCCCCTTACTTACTTTAATATCCCCTCACTTCCTTTCACCTCCCCTTATTTCATTTCACCACCCCTCACTTCCTTTCACCTCCCCTCACTTCCTTTCACCTCCCCTCACTTCCTTTCACCTCCCCTCACTTCCTTTTACCTCCCCTCTCTTCATTTCACCTCCGCTCATTTCCTTTCACCTCCGTTCACTTCCTTTCATCTCCCCTCATTTTCTTTCACCTTTTCTCACTTCCTTTCACATTCTCTCACTTCATTTTACCTCCCATCACATCCTTTCACCTCCCCTTACTTTCTTTAACATCCCCTCACTTCCATTCACCTCCCCTCAATTCCTTTCGCCTTCCCTCACTTCCAATCACCTCCCCCTCTCTTCCTTTCACCTCCCCTCTCTTCCTTTCACCTCCCCTCTCTTCCTTTACCTCGCCTCACTTCCTTTCACCTTCCCTCGCTTCCTTTCACATTCTCTCACTTTCATTCACCTCCCCTCACTTCCTTTCACCTCCCCACTCTTCCTTTCATCTCCCCTCACTTCCTTTCACCTCCCCTCACTTCCATTCACCTCACTTCATTTTATTTCATCTTCCATTGCTTCCTTTCACATTTTTTCATTCCTTTTACCTCCCCTTATTTCCTTTTACCTCCCCTCATTATTTTTCACCTCCCCTCACTTTCTTTCACCTTCCCTGTCTTCCTTTCACATTCTCTCTCTTTCATTTACCTCCCCTCAATTCCTTTTGCCTCCCATCACTTCCTTTCACTTCCCCTCACTTCCTTTCACCTCCCATCCTTTTCTTTCACCTTCCCTCACTTCCTTTCACATTCTCTCACTTCCTTTCACCTCCCCTCACTTCCTTTCACCTCCCCTCACTTCATTTCAACTTCCCTCATTTTATTTCACCACCCCTCACTTCCTTTCACCTCCCCTCATTTCCATTCGCCTCCCCTCACTTCCTTTCAACTCCCCTCGCTTTCTTTCACCTCCCCTCTCTTCCTTTTACCTCCCCTCACTTCCTTTCACTTCCCCTCACTTCATTTCACCTCCCCTCACTTTCTTTCACCTCTACTCGTTTCCTTTCACCTCCCCTCTCTTCCTTTCACCTCCCCTCTCTTCGTTTTACCTCGCCTCACTTCCTTTCACCTTCCCTCGCTTCCTTTCACATTCTCTCACTTTCATTCACCTCCCCTCACTTCCTTTCACCTCCCCACTCTTCCTTTCATGTCCCCTCACTTCCATTCACCTCCCCTCACTTCCTTTCACCACCCTTCAATTTATTTCATCTTCCCTTGCTTCCTTTCACATTTCTTCATTCCTTTTAACCCCCCCCCCCTTATTTCCTTTTACCTCCCCTCATTATTTTTCACCTTCCTTCAATTCCTTTCATTTTTCCTCATTTCTTTTCACCTCTCCTCAATTCGTTTCACCTACTCCTAATTCCTTTCACCCCCCTCACCTCTTTTCACCTACTTTCACTTCCTTTCACCTTTCCTCACTTCCATTCAGCTTCCTTCAACTTCTTTCACCTCCTGTCGCTTCCTTTCAACTTTCCTCACTTACATTCACTTCCACTTACTTCCTTTCTTCTCCCCTCACTTTCTTCCACCTCCTCTCACTTCCTTTCACCTCCCCTTACTTCTTTTAATATCCCCTCACTTCCATTCACCTCCTCTCACATAACCCAACCCAACCCAACCCAACCCAACCAAACCCAAACCTACCCAACCCAACCAACCTATGATATTCTCTTACTTTCTTTCAACTCCCCTCACTTACTTTTACCTCCCCTTACTTCCTTTAACATCCCCTCACTTCCATTTACCTCCCCTCACATCCTTTTGCCTCCCCTCACTTCCATTCACCTACCCTCATTTCCTTTAACATCCCCTCACATCCATTTACCTCCCCTTACATCCTTTCGCCTCCCCTCACTTCCTTTCACCTCCATCCACTTCCTTTCACCTCTTCTCACTTCCTTTCACCTCCCCTCACTTCCTTTTACCTCCCCCACATCCTTTCACCTCCAATCACTTCTTTTCCCCTCCTCTCACTTCCTTTCACCTCCTCTCACTTCCTTTAACATCCCCTCACTTCCTTTAACCTCACCTCACTTCATTTCACCTCCCCTCACTTTCTTTCACCTCCCCTCACTTCCTTTCACCTCCCCTCATTTCCATTCGCCTCCCCTCACTTCCATTCAACTCACCTCGCTTTCTTTCACCTCCCCTCTCTTCCTTTTACCTCCCCTCACTTCCTTTCACTTCCCCTCACTTCATTTCACCTCCCCTCACTTTCTTTCACCTCTACTCGTTTCCTTTCACCTCCCCTCACTTCCTTTCACCTCCCCTTACTTCCTTTTATCTCCCCTCACTTCCATTCACATCCCCTTACTTTCTATAACATCCACTCACTTCCATTCACCTCCCCTCACTTCTTTTCCAATCCTCTCACTTCCTTTCAATCCTCTCATTTCCTTTAATATCCCCTCACTTCCTTTAACCTCACCTGACTTCATTTCACCTCCCCTCAATTTCTTTCATTTCCACTTGCTTCCTTTCATCTCCCCTCATTTCCTTTCACCTCCCCTCACTTTCTTTCACCTTCCCTTACTTCCTTTCACATTCTCTCTCTTTCATTATCCTCCCCTCACTTCCTTTCAACTCCCCTTATTTCCTTTCTCCTCCCCTCAATTTCTTTCACCTCCCCTCACTTCCTTTCACCTCCCCTCACTTCATTTCACCTTCCCTCACTTTATTTCACCTCGGCTCACTTCCTTTCACCTCCCCTTACTTACTTTAACATCCCCTCACTTCCTTTAACCTCCCCTTATTTGATTTCACCTCCCCTTATTTCATTTCACCACACCTTACTTCCTTTCACCTCCCCTTATTTCCTTTCATCTCCCCTCACTTCCTTTTACCACCCCTCTCTTCCTTTCACCTCCCCTCTCTTCCTTTCACCTCCCCTCTCTTCCTTTTACCTCGCCTCACTTCCTTTCACCTTCCCTCGCTTCCTTTCACATTCTCTCACTTTCATTCACCTCCCCTCACTTCCTTTCACCCTCCCTCACTTTATTACACCTCCCCTCACTTCCTTTCACCTCCCCTTACTTCCTTTAACATCCCCTTACTTAATTTCACCACCACTCACTTCCTTTCACCTCTCCTCATTTCCTTTCGCCTCCCCTCACTTCCTTTTATGTCCCCTCACTTCCATTCACCCCCCTCACTTCTTTTCACCCTCCCTCACTTTATTACACCTCCCCTCACTTCCTTTCACCTCCCCTTACTTCCTTTAACATCCCCTTACTTAATTTCACCACCACTCACTTCCTTTCACCTCTCCTCATTTCCTTTCGCCTCCCCTCACTTCCTTTCACCTTCCCTCGCTTCCTTTCACCTCCCCTCTCTTCCTTTCACACCCCCACACTCCATTTCACCTCTCCTCACTTTCTTTCACCTCTTCTCGTTTCCTTTCACATCCCCTCACTTCTTTTCCCCACCTCTCACTTCCTTTCACCTCCTCTCACTTCCTTTAACATCCCCTCACTTCCTTTAACCTCACCTCACTTCATTTCTCCTCCCCTCACTTTCTTACATTTCCCCTTGCTTCCTTTCATCTCCCCTCATTTCCTTTCACCTCCCCTCACTTTCTTTCACCTTCCCTTACTTCCTTTCACATTCTCTCTCTTTCATTCACCTCCCCTCACTTCCTTTCACCTCCCCTCACTTCCTTTCACCTCTCCTCTCACCTCTCGCCCGAATAAAGACGATTATCTATCTATCTATCTATCTATCCTCTCTTTCTATCACCTTCCCTCAATTCCTATCACATTCTCTCACTTCCTTTCACCTCCCCTTATTTCCTTTCTCCTCTCCTCAATTTCTTTCACCTCCCCTCACTTCCTTTCACCTCCCCTCACTTCATTTCACCTTCCCTCACTTTATTTCACCTCCCCTCACTTCCTTTCACCTCCCCTTACTTACGTTAACATCCCCTCACTTCCTTTCACCACCCTTTATTTCATTTCACCACCCCTCACTTCCTTTCACCTCCCCTCACTTCCTTTCACCTCCCCTCACTTCCTTTCACATCCCCACACTTCCTTTCACCTCTCCTCTCTTTCTTTCACCTCCCCATATTTTATATCACCTCCCCCCACTTCCTTTCACATCTTCTCACTTCCTTTCACCTCCCCTCACTTCTTTTCTCCTCCCCTCACTTTCTTTTCACCTCTCCTCACTTCCTTTAACATCCCTTCACTTCCTTTAACCTCCCCTCACTTTACTTAATCTCCCCTCACTTTCTTTTACCTCCCCTCATTTCCTTTCACCTCTCCTCTCTTCCTTTCACCTCCCCTACTTCCTTTCACCTCTACTCACTTCATTTCACCTCCCCTCACTTTCTTTTACCTCCTCTCACATACTTTAACCTCCCCTTACTTCCTTTAACATACTTTCACTTCCATTCACCTCCCATTACTTTCTTTAACATCCCTTCACTTTTATTCACCTCCCCTCAATTCCTTTTGCCTCCCCTCACTTTCATTTAACTCCACTCACTTCCTTTCACCTCCCCTCACTTCCTTTTACCTCTCCTCACTTTCTTTCACCTTCCTTCGCTGCCTTTCATATACTTTCACATCCTTATAGCTCCCCTTATTTCCTTTTACCTCCCCTAAATATCTTTCACCTCCCTTCACTTCCTTTCACCTTCCCTCAACTTCTTTCACCTCCTGTATCTTCCTTTCATCTTTCCTCACTTCCAATCACTTCCACTTACTTCCTTACTCCTCCCCTCACTTTCTTTTACCTCCTCTCACATCCGTTCACCTCCCCTTACTTCCTTTAACATCCCCTCACTTCCATTCACCTCCCCTCACTTAACCCAACCCAACCCAAACCAACCCAACCCAAACCAACACATCCCATCCCATCCCAACCCAACCCAAACCAACCCAACCCAACATAACCGAACCCATCCCAACCCAACCCAACCCAACTAAACCCAACCCAACCCAACCAACCTTTCACATTCTCTCACTTTCTGTCACCTCCCCTCACTTCCTTTCACCTCCCCTCACTTCCCTTCACCTCCCCTCTATTTCATTCACCACCACTAATTTCCTTTCACCTCCCCTCGCTTCATTTCACCTACCCTCACTTTCTTTCATCTCTTATCGCTTCCTTTCACATTCTCTCACTTCCTTTACCTCCCCTCACTTCCTTTCACCTCCCCTCAATTTCTTTCACCTTCCCTGTCTTCCTTTCACATTCTCTCTCTTTCATTTACCTCCCCTCACTTCCTTTTGCCACCCATCACTTCCTTTCACTTCCCCTCACTTCCTTTTACCTCCCATCCCTTTCTTTCACCTTCCCTCACTTTCTTTCACATTCTATCACTTCCTTTCACCTCTCCTTACCTTCTTTCAACTCCCCTCACTTCCTATCACCTCCCCTCACTTCATTTCACCTTCCCTCATTTTATTTCACCTTCCCTCACTTCCTTTCACCTCCCCTTACTTCCTTTAACATCCCCTCACTTTCTTTCACCTCCCCTTACTTAATTTCACCAACCCTCACTTCCTTTCACCTCCACTCAATTCCTTTCACCCCCCCTCACTTCATTTCACCTCCCCTCACTTTCTTTCACCTCTACTCGTTTCCTTTCACCTCCCCTCACTTTTTTTCACCTCCCCTTACTTCCTTTTACCTCCCCTCACTTCCATTCACTTCCCCTTACTTTCTTAAACATCCACTCACTTCCATTCACCTACCCTCACTTCTTTTCCCCTCCTCTCACTTCCTTTCACATTCTCTCTCTTTCATTCACCTCCCCTTACTTCCTTTCAACTCCCCTTACTTCCTTTCACCTCTCCTCTCTTTCTATCACCTTCCCTCAATTCCTTTCACATGCTCTCACTTCCTTTCACCTCCCCTTATTTCCTTTCTCCTCCCCTCAATTTCTTTCAACTCCCCTAACTTCCTTTCACCTCCCCTTACTTACTTTAATATCCCCTCACTTCCTTTCACCTCCCCTTATTTCATTTCACCACCCCTCACTTCCTTTCACCTCCCCTCACTTCCTTTCACCTCCCCTCACTTCCTTTCACCTCCCCTCACTTCCTTTAACTCCCCTCTCTTCATTTCACCTCCGCTCATTTCCTTTCACCTCCGTTAACTTCCTTTCATCTCCCCTCATTTTCTTTCACCTTTTCTCACTTCCTTTCACATTCTCTCACTTCATTTTACCTCCCATCACATCCTTTCACCTCCCCTTACTTTCTTTAACATCCCCTCACTTCCATTCACCTCCCCTCAATTCCTTTCGCCTTCCCTCACTTCCAATCACCTCCCCCTCTCTTCCTTTCAACTCCCCTCACTTCCTTTCACCTCCCCTCTCTTCCTTTCACCTACCCTCTCTTCATTCACCTCCCCTCACTTCCTTTCACCTCCCCACTCTTCCTTTCATCTCCCCTCACTTCCTTTCACCTCCCCTCACTTCCTTTCACCTCACTTCATTTTATTTCATCTTCCATTGCTTCCTTTCACATTTTTTCATTCCTTTTACCTCCCCTTATTTCCTTTTACCTCCCCTCATTATTTTTCACCTCCCCTCACTTTCTTTCACCTTTCCTGTCTTCCTTTCACATTCTCTCTCTTTCATTTACCTCCCCTCAATTCCTTTTGCCTCCCATCACTTCCTTTCACTTCCCCTCACTTCCTTTCACCTCCCATCCTTTTCTTTCACCTTCCCTCACTTCCTTTCACATTCTCTCACTTCCTTTAACCTCCCCTCACTTCCTTTCACCTCCCCTCACTTCATTTCAACTTCCCTCATTTTATTTCACCACCCCTCACTTCCTTTCACCTCCCCTCATTTCCATTCGCCTCCCCTCACTTCCTTTCAACTCCCCTCGCTTTCTTTCACCTCCCCTCTCTTCCTTTTACCTCCCCTCACTTCCTTTCACTTCCCCTCACTTCATTTCACCTCCCCTCACTTTCTTTCACCTCTACTCGTTTCCTTTCACCTCCCCTCACTTCCTTTCACCTCCCCTTACTTCCTTTTATCTCCCCTCACTTCCATTCACTTCCCCTTACTTTCTATAACATCCACTCACTTCCATTCACCTCCACTCACTTCTTTTCCAATCCTCTCACTTCCTTTCAATCCTCTCACTTCCTTTAATATCCCCTCACTTCCTTTAACCTCACCTGAGTTCATTTCACCTCCCCTCAATTTCTTTCATTTCCACTTGCTTCCTTTCATCTCCCCTCATTTCCTTTCACCTCCCCTCACTTTCTTTCACCTTCCCTTACTTCCTTTCACATTCTCTCTCTTTCATTATCCTCCCCTCACTTCCTTTCAACTCCCCTTATTTCCTTTCTCCTCCCCTCAATTTCTTTCACCTCCCCTCACTTTCTTTCACCTCCCCTCACTTCATTTCACCTTCCTTCACTTTATTTCACCTCCCCTCACTTCCTTTCACCTCCCCTTGCTTACTTTAACATCCCCTCACTTCCTTTCAACTCCCCTTATTTCATTTCACCACCCCTTACTTCCTTTCACCTCCCCTTACATCCTTTCACCTCCCCTCACTTCCTTTCACCTCCCCTCACTTCCTTTCACCTCCCCTCTCTTCCTTTCACCACCGCTCATTTCCTTTCACCTCCAATCACTTCCTTTCATCTCCCCTCATTTTCTTTCACCTTTTCTCACTTCCTTTCACATTCTCTCACTTCATTTTACCTCCAATCACTTCCTTTCACCTCCCCTTACTTTCTTTAACATCCCCTCACTTCCATTCACTTCCCCTCAATTCCTTTCGCCTCCCCTCACTTCCATTCACCTCCCCTCACTTCCTTTCATCTCCCCTCACTTCCTTTCACCTCCCCTCTCTTCCTTTCACCTCCCCTCTCTTCGTTTTACCTCGCCTCACTTCCTTTCACCTTCCCTCGCTTCCTTTCACATTCTCTCACTTTCATTCACCTCCCCTCACTTCCTTTCACCTCCTCACTCTTCCTTTCATGTCCCCTCACTTCCATTCACCTCCCCTCACTTCCTTTCACCACCCTTCAATTTATTTCATCTTCCCTTGCTTCCTTTCACATTTCTTCATTCCTTTTACCCCCCCCCCCCTTATTTCCTTTTACCTCCCCTCATTATTTTTCACCTCCCTTCAATTCCTTTCATTTTTCCTCATTTCTTTTCACCTCTCCTCACTTCGTTTCACCTACTCCTAATTCCTTTCACCCCCCTCACTTCTTTTCACCTACTTTCACTTCCTTTCACCTTTCCTCACTACCATTCAGCTTCCTTCAACTTCTTTCACCTCCTGTCGCTTCCTTTCAACTTTCCTCACTTACATTCACTTCCACTTACTTCCTTTCTTCTCCCCCTCACTTTCTTCCACCTCCTCTCACTTCCTTTCACCTCCCCTTACATCTTTTAATATCCCCTCACTTCCATTCACCTCCTCTCACATAACCCAACCCAACCCAACCCAACCCAACCAAACCCAAACCTACCCAACCCAACCCAACCCAACCTAACCCCACCCAACCCAACCCAACCCAACCCAATCCAACCCAACACAACCCATCCCATCCCAACCCAACCCAACCAACCTATGATATTCTCTAACTTTCTTTCAACTCCCCTCATTTACTTTTACCTCCCCTTAATTTCCTTTAACATCCCCTCACTTCCATTTACCTCCCCTCACATCCTTTCGCCTCCCCTCACTTCCTTTCACCTACCCTCATTTCCTTTAACATCCCCTCACATCCATTTACCTCCCCTTACATCCTTTCGCCTCCCCTCACTTCCTTTCACCTCCATCCACTTCCTTTCACCTCTTCTCACTACCTTTCACCTCCCCTCACTTCCTTTTACCTCCCCCCACATCCTTTCACCTCCCCTCACTTCTGTTTCCCCTCCTCTCACTTCCTTTCACCTCCTCTCACTTCCTTTATCATCCCCTCACTTTCTTTAACCTCACCTAACTTCATTTCACCTCCCCTCACTTTCTTTCACCTCCCCTCACTTCCTTTCACTTCCCCTCATTTCCTTTCACCTCCCCTCAATTCCTTTCACCTCTTCTCTCTTCCTTTCACCTCCCCTCACTTCCTTTCACCTCCCCTCACTTCCTTTCACCTCCCCTCATTTCCTTTCACCTCTTCTCTCTTCCTTTCACCTCCCCTCAATTCCTTTCACCTCCCCTCACTTCATTTCACCTCCCATCCCTTTCCTTTACCTTCCCTCACATCCTTTCACATTCTCTCACTTCCTTTCCCCTCCCCTTACTTCCTTTCAACTCACCTTACTTCCTTTAACATCCCCTTACTTAATTTCACCATCACTCACTTCCTTTCACCTCTCCTCATTTCCTTTCTCTTCCCCTCAGTTCCTTTCACCTCTTCTCGTTTCCTTTCACCTCTTCTCACTTCCTTTCACCTCCCCTCATTTCTTTTCCCCTCCTCTCACTTCTTTTCACCTCCTCTCACTTCCTTTAACATCCCCACACTTCCTTTAACCTCACCTCACTTAATTTCACCTCTTCTCACTTTCTTTCATTTCCACTTGCTTCCTTTCATC
>JAJPWW010000064.1:0-22006 GCA_028673005.1 Tanypteryx hageni
TTTCCTTTCAACTCCCCTTATTTCATTTCACCACCCCTCACTTCCTTTCACCTCCCCTTACTTCCTTTCACCTCCCCTCACTTCCTTTCACCTCCCCTCACTTCCTTTCACCTCCCCTCTCTTCCTTTCACCTCCGCTCATATCCTTTCACCTCCATTCACTTCGTTTCATCTCCCCTCATTTTCTTTCAACCTTTTCTCACTTCCTTTCACATTCTCTCACTTCATTTTACCTCCCATCACTTCCTTTCACCCCCCCTTACTTTCTTTAACATCCCCTCACTTCCATTCACCTCCCCTCAATTCCTTTCGCCTCCCCTCACTTCCATTCACCTCCCCTCACTTCCTTTCATCTCCCCTCACTTCCTTTCACCTCCCTTCTCTTCCTTTCACCTCCCCTCTCTTCCTTTTACCTCGCCTCACTTCCTTTCACCTTCCCTCGCTTCCTTTCACATTCTCTCACTTTCATTCACCTCCCCTCACTTCCTCTCACCTCCCCACTCTTCCTTTCATGTCCCCTCACTTCCATTCACCTCCCCTCACTTCCTTTCACCTCCCTTCAATTTATTTCATCTTCCCTTGTTTCCTTTCACATTTCTTAATTCCTTTTACCTCCCCTTCTTTCCTTTTACCTCCCCTCATTATTTTTCACCTCCCTTCAATTCCTTACATATTTCCTCATTTTCTTTCACCTCTCCTCACTTCGTTTCACCTACTCCTAATTCCTTTCACCCCCCTCACTTCTTTTCAACTACCCTCACTTCCTTTCACCTTTCCTCACTTCCATTCAGCTTCCTTCAACTTCTTTCACCTCCTGTCGCTTCCTTTCACCTTTCCTCACTTCCATTCACTTCCACTTACTTCCTTTCTTCTCCCCTCACTTTCTTTCACCTCCTCTCACTTCTTTCACCTCCCCTTACTTCTTTTAATATTCCCTCACTTCCATTCACCTCCTCTCACATAACACAAACCAACCCAACCCAACCCAACCAAACCCAAAACTACCCAACTCAACCCAACCCAACCGAACCCCACCCAACCCAACCTAACCCAATCCAACCCAACCCAACCCATCCCATCCCCAACCCAACCCAACAAACCTATGATATTCTCTTACTTTCTTTCAACTCCCCTCACTTACTTTTACCTCCCCTTACTTCCTTTAACATCCCCTCACTTCTATTTACCTCCCCTCACATCCTTTCGCCTCCCTTCACTTCCTTTCACCTACCCTCATTTCCTTTAACATCCCCTCACATCCATTTACCTAACATTACATCCTTTCGCCTCCCCTCATTTCCTTTCACCTCCATCCACTTCCTTTCACCTCTTCTCACTTCCTTTCACCTCCCCTCACTTCCTTTCACCTCTTCCCACATCCTTTCACCTCCCCTCACTTCTTTTCCCCTCCTCTCACTTCCTTTCACCTCCTCTCACTTCCTTAAACATCCCCTCACTTCCTTTAACCTCACCTCACTTCATTTCACCTCCCCTCACTTTCTTTCACCTCCCCTCACTTCCTTTCACCACCCCTCACTTCCTTTCATCTCCCCTCATTTCCTTTCACCTCTTCTCTCTTCCTTTCACCTCCCCTCAATTCCTTTCACCTCCCCTAACTTCATTTCACCTCCCATCCCTTTCCTTTACCTTCCCTCACATCCTTTCACATTCTCTCACTTCCTTTCCCCTCCCCTTACTACTTTTCAACTCGCCTTACTTCCTTTAACATCCCCTTACTTAATTTCACCATCACTCACTTCCTTTCACCTCTCCTCATTTCCTTTCGCTTCCCCTCAGTTCCTTTCACCTCTTCTCGTTTCCTTTCACCTCTTCTCACTTCCTTTCACCTCCTCTCACTTCCTTTAACATCCCCTCACTTCCTTTAACCTCACCTCACTTCAATTCACCTCTTCTCACTTTCTTTCATTTCCACTTGCTTCCTTTCATCTCCTCTCATTTCCTTTCACCTATTCTCACATTCTTTCACCTTCCCTTACTTCCTTTCACATTCTCTCTCTTTCATTCACCTCTACTCACTTCCTTTCACCTCCCCTTACTTCCTTTCACCTCCCCTCACTTCCTTTCACCTCCCCTCACTTCCTTTCACCTCCCCTCTCTTCCTTTCACCTCCGCTCATATCCTTTCACCTCCATTCACTTCCTTTCATCTCCCCTCATTTTCTTTCACCTTTTCTCACTTCCTTTCACATTCTCTCACTTCATTTTACCTCCCATCACTTCCTTTCACCTCCCCTTACTTTCTTTAACATCCCCTCACTTCAATTTAAATTCAATCATTTCCTACTCCTACTTCCTTTCACCCACCTCACTTCCTCTAACCTCTCTCACTTCTTCTCAACTTTCCTCACTTCATTTTACATCCCCTCACTTTCTTTCACCTCTTCGCACGTCTATTTACTTTCCCTCACTTCCCCTCAGCTCCCATCGCTCCCCCTCACCTCCCATCACTTTTCCTCTCTTCCTTTCACCTCCACTTACTTCCTTTCACCTCCCCTCACTTTCTTTCATCTCCCCTCGCTTCCTTTCCCCTCCATTCACTTTCTTTCACCTCCTTTCACTTTCTTTCACCTTTTCTCATTTTCTTTCACATTCTCTCACTTCCTTTTAGCTCCCCTCACTTTTCTTTCAACTTCCCTCACTTACTGTCACATTCTCTCACTTCCTTTTACCTCCCCTCACTTCTTTTCATCTCTCCTCACTTCTTTTCGCCTACCCTCACTTCCATTCACCCTCCCTCGGCTTCTTTCACCTCCTGTCACTTCCTTTCGACTTTCCTTACCTCCAATCACTTCCACTTACTTCCTTTCTACTCCCCTCACTTTCTTTTACCTCCACTCACTTCCATTCACCTCCCCTCACTTAATTCAACCCAACCCAATCCAACCCAACCCAACCCAATCCAACCCAAACCAACCCAACCCAACCCAACCAAACCCAACACAACCAAACCCAACCCAACCCAACCCAACCAACCTTTCACATTCTCTCATTTTCTGTCAACACTCCTAACTTACTTTTACCTCCCCTTACTTCTTTTAACATATTCTCACTTCCATTCACCTCCCCTCACATCCTTTCGCCTCCCCTCACTTCCTTTAACCTCCCCTCACATCCTTTCACCTCCCTTCAGTTCCTTTCAACTACCCTTACTTCATTTCACCTTCCCTCACTTCCTTTCACCTTCCCTCATTTCCTTTCACCTCACCTCACTTCGTTTCACCTACTCCTAATTCCTTTCACCACCCCTCACTTCTTTTCATCTACCCACACTTACTTTCACCTTTCCTCACGTCCATTCAGCTTCCTTCAACTTCTTTCACCTCCTGTCGCTTACTTTCACCTTTCCTCACTTCCATTCAATTCCACTTACTTGCTTTCTTCTCCCGTCACTTTCTTTCACCTCCTCTCACTTCCTTTCACCTCCCCTTACTTCTTTTAACATCCCCTGACTTCCATTCACCTCCTCTCACTTAACCCAACCCAACCTAACCAAACTCAAACCTACCCAACCCAACCCAACCCAACCGAACCCCACACCACCCAACCCAATCCAACCCAACCCAACCCATCCAATCCCATCCCATTCCATCCCAACCCAACCCAACCAACCTATGATATTCTCTTACTTTCTTTCAACTCCCCTCACTTATTTTACCTCCCCTCATTTCCTTTAACATCCCCTCACTTCCATTTACCTCCCCTTACATCCTTTCGCCTCCTCTCACTTCCTTTCACCTCCATCCACTTCCTTTCACCTCTTCTCACTTCCTTTAACATCCCCTCACTTCCTTTAACCTCACCTCACTTCATTTCACCTCCCCTCATTTTCCTTCACCTGCCCTCTCATTCTTTCACCTCCCCTTACTTCATTTCACCTTCCCCTACTTCCTTTCACCTCTTCTCACTTCCTTTCACCTCCCCTCACTTCTTTTCTCCTCCCCCCACTTCCTTTCTCTTCCCCTCACCTCTTTTAACACCTCTTCACTTCCTTTAACCTCCCCTCACTTCATTTCATCTCCTCTCACTTTCTTTCAACTCCCCTCACTTCCTTTCACCTCCCCTCACTTCCTTTCACCTCCCCTCATTTCCTTTCACTTCTTCTCTCTTCCTTTCATCTCCCCTCAATTCCTTTCACCTCCCCTCAATTCATTTCACCTCCCCTCACTTTCTTTCATCTCCCCTCGTTTCCTTTCATCCCCCTCATTTCCTTTCACCTCCCCTCACTTTCTTTCACCTTCCCTCATTTCCTTTCACAGTCTCTCTCTTTCGTTCAACTCCCCTCACTTCCTTTCACCAACCCTCACTTCTTTTGACCTCCCCTCACTTCCTTTCTCCTCCTTTCCTTTCTTTCACCTTCCCTAAATTCCTTTAACATTCTCTCACTTCCTTTCACCTCCCCTTACTTCCATTCATCTCCCCTCTCTCTTTTTCATATCGCCTCACTTCCATTCACCTCCCCTCACATCCTTTCGCCTCCCCTCACTTCCTTTCACCTCCCCTCATTTCCTTTCACCTCCCTTTAGTTCCTTTCACCTCCTCTCACATCCTTTAACCTACTCTCTCTTTCATTCACCACCGCTCAGTTTTTTTCACCTCCCCTCACTTCATTTCACCTACCCTCACTTTCTTTCATATCCCATCGCTTCCTTTAACCTCCTCTCACTTCCTTTCACCTCCGCTCACTTCCTTTCACATTCTCTCACTTCCTTTTTGCTCCCCGTACTTCCTTTCACCTCCTCTTACTTCCTTTCAACTCCCATCACATCCTTTAACCTCTCCTTACTTCATACCACCTCCCCCCACTTCCTTTCACCTCTTCTCACTTCCTTTCACCTCCCCTCACTTCTTTTCTCCTCCCCTCATTTCCTTTCACCTACCCTCACTTCCTTTAACATTCCCTCAATTTCTTTCACCTCTCCTCACGTCCTTTCACCTCTTCTCACTTCCTTTCACCTCCCCTCACTTCTTTTCTCCTCCCCTCACTTTTTTTCACCTCTCCTCACTTCCTTTAACATCCCTTCACTTCCTTTAACCTCCCCTCACTTTACTTAATCTCCCCTCACTTTCTTTTACCTCCCCTCATTTCCTTTCACCTCTCCTCTCTTCCTTTCACCTCCCCTCACTTCCTTTCAACTCTACTCACTTCATTTCACCTCCCCTCACTTTCTTTTACCTACTCTCACATACTTTTACCTCCCCTTACTTCCTTTAACATACCTTCACTTCCATTCACCTCCCCTCACTTAACCCAATCCAACCCAAACCAACCCAACCCAACCTAACCCAACCCAAACCAACACAACCCATCCCATTCCATCCCAACCCAACCCAACCCAACACAACCCAAACCAACCCAACCCAACCCAACCCAACTTAACCCAACCCATCCCAACCCAACCCAACTAAACCTAACCCAACCCAACCAACCTTTCACATTCTCTCACTTTCTGTCACCTCCCCTCATTTCCTATCGACTCCCCTCAGTTCGTTTCACCTCCCCTTACTTTATTTCAACTCCCCTCACTTCCTTTCACCTCCTCTCACTTCCCTTCACCTCCCCTTTATTTCTTTCACCACCACTAATTTCCTTTCACCTCCCCTCGCTTCATTTCACCTACCCTCACTTTCTTTCATCTCTTATCACTTCCTTTCACATTCTCTCACTTCCTTTACCTCCCCTCACTTCCTTTCACCTCCCCTCAATTTCTTTCACCTTCCCTGTCTTCCTTTCACATTCTCTCTCTTTCATTTACCTCCCCTCACTTCCTTTTGCCTCCCATCATTTCCTTTCACTTCCCCTCACTTCCTTTCACCTCCCATCCCTTTCTTTCAACTTCCCTCACTTCCTTTCACATTCTATCTCTTCCTTTCACCCCTCCTTACCTTCTTTCACCTCCTTTCACTTCCTATCACCTCCCCTCACTTCATTTCACCTTCCCTCATTTTATTTCACCTCCCCTCACTTCCTTTCACCTCCCCTTACTTCCTTTAACATGCCCTCACTTTCTTTCACCTCCCCTTACTAAATTTCACCACCCCTCACTTCCTTTCACCTCCCCTCAATTCCTTTCACCCCCCCTCACTTCATTTCACCTCCCCTCACTTTCTTTCACCTCTACTCGTTTACTTTCACCTCCCCCCACTTCCTTTCACCTCCCCTTACTTCCTTTTACCTCCCCTCACTTCCATTCACTTCCCCTTACTTTCTTTAACATCCCCTCACTTCCATTCACCTCCCCTCACTTCTTTTCCCCTCCTCTCACTTCCTTTCAAATTCTCTCTCTTTCATTCACCTCCCCTCACTTCCTTTCAACTCCACTTACTTCCTTTCACCTCTCCTCTCTTTCTATCACCTTCCCACAATTCCTTTCACATTCTCTCACTTCCTTTCACCTCCCCTTATTTCCTTTCTCCTCCCCTCAATTTCTTTCACCTCGCCTCACTTCCTTTCACCTCCCCTCACTTCTATTCACCTTCCCTCACTTTATTTCACATCCCCTAACTTCCTTTCACCTCCTGTTACTTACTTTAACATCCTCTCACTTCCTTTCACCTCCCCTCACTTCCTTTAACCTCCCCTCACTTCCTTTCACCTCCCCTCACTTCCTTTTACCTCCCCTCTCCTTTCACCTCCGCTCATTTCCTTTCACCTCCATTCACTTCCTTTCATCTCCCCTCATTCTCTTTCACCTTTTCTCACTTCCTTTCACATTCTCTCACTTCATTTTACCTCCCATCATTTCCTTTCACCTCCCCTTACTTTCTTTAACATCCCCTTACTTCCATTCACCTCCCCTCAATTCTTTTCGCCTCCCCTCACTTCCAATCACCTCCCCACTCTTCCTTTCAACTCCCCTCACGTCCTTCACCTCTCCTCACTTTCTTTTACCTTCCCTGTCTTCCTTTCACATTCTCTCTCTTTCATTTAGCTCCCCTCATTTCCTTTTGCCTCTCATCACTTCCTTTCACTTCCCCTCACTTCCTTTCACCTCCCATCCCTTTATTTCAGCTTCCCTTACTTCCTTTCACATTCTCTAACTTCCTTTCACCTCTCCTTACTTCCTTTCACCTCTTCTCACTTCCTTTCACCTCCCCTCACTTCATTTCACCTTCCCTCATTTTATTTCACCTCCCCTCACTTCCTATCACCTCCCCATAATTCCTTTAACATCACCTTACTTTCTTTTACCTCCCCTTACTTAATTTCACCACCCCTCACTTCCTTTCACCTCCCCTCATTTCCTTTCGCCTCCTCTCACTTCCTTTCAACTCCATCCATTTCCTTTCACATCTTCTTACTTCCTTTCACCTCCCCTCACTTCCTTTCAACTCCCCCCACTTCCTTTCACCTCCCCTCACTTCTTTTCCCCTCCTCTCACTTACTTTAACATCCTATAAATTAATTTAAAATCCACTCTCTTCCTTTAACCTCACCTCACTTCATTTCACCTCCCCTCACTTTCTTTCACCTCCCCTAACTTCCTTTCACCTCCCCTCACTTCCTTTCACCTCCCCTCAATTCCTTTCACCTCTTCTCTCTTCCTTTCACCTCCTCTCACTTCCTTTCAACTCCCCTCACTTCATTACACCACCCCTCACTTTCTTTCACCTTCCCTGTCTTCCTTTTACATTCTCTTTCTTTCATTTACCTCCCCTCACTTCCTTTTGCCTCCCATAACTTCCTTTCACCTCCCCTCACTTCTTTTCACCTCTTATCCCTTTCCTTCACCTTCCCTCACTTTCTTTCACATTCTCTCACTTCCTTTCACCTCCCCTTACTTCTTTTTAACTCCCCTCACTTCCTTTCATCTCCCCTCACTTCATTTCACCTTCCCTCACTTTATTTCACCTCCCCTCACTTCCTTTCACCTCCCCTTACTTCTTTTAACATCCCCTTACCTAATTTCACCACCACTCACTTCCTTTCACCTCTCCTCATTTCCTTTCGCCTCCCCTCACTTCCTTTCACCTTCCCTCGCTTCCTTTCACCTCCACTCTCTTCCTTTCACCTCCTTTCACTTCCTTTCACACCCCCTCACTTCATTTCACCTACCCTCACTTTCTTTCACCTCTTCTCGTTTCCTTTCACCTCCTCTCACTTCCTTTCACCTCCCCTCATTTCTTTTCCCCTCCTCTCACTTCCTTTCACCTCCTCTCACTTCCTTTAACATCCCCTCACTTCCTTTAACCTCACCTCACTTCATTTCTCCTGCCCTCACTTTCTTTCATTTCCCCTTGCTTCCTTTCATCTCCCCTCATTTCCTTTCACCTCCCCTCACTTTCTTTCACCTTCCCTTACTTCATTTCACATTCTCTCTCTTTCATTCACCTCCCCTCAATTCCTTTCACCTCCCCTCACTTCCTTTCATCTCTCCTCTCTTTCTATCGCCTTCCCTCAATTCCTTTCACATTCTCTCACTTCCTTTCACCTCCCCTTATTTCCTTTCTCCTCCCCTCAATTTCTTTCACCTCCCCTCACATCCTTTCACCTCCCCTCACTTCATTTCACCTTCCCTCACTTTATTTCACCTCCCCTCACTTCCTTTCACCTCCCCTTACTTTAACATCCCCTCACTTCCTTTAACCTCCCCTTATTTCATTTCACCACCCCTCACTTCCTTTCACCTCCCCTCACATCCTTTAACATCCCCTCACTTCCTTTCACCTCCCCTCACTTCCTTTCACCTCCCGTCTCTTTTTATCACCTCCCCTTACTTTTTATCACCTCCCCCCACTTCCTTTCACCTCTTCTCACTTCCTTTCACCTCCCCTCTCTTCTTTTCTCCTCCCCTCACTTCCTTTCACCTCTCCTTACTTCCTTTAACTTCCCTTCACTTCCTTTAACCTCCTCTCACTTTACTTCATCTCCCCTCACTTTCTTTTACCTCCCCTCACTTCCTTTCACCTCCCCTCACTTCCTTTCACCACCCCTCATTTTCTTTCACCACTCCTCTCTTCCTTTCACCTCCCCTCACTTCCTTTCACCTCTACTCACTTCATTTCACCTCCCCTCACTTTCTTTTACCTCCTTTCACATACTTTCACCTCCCCTTACTTCCTTTAACATACTTTCACATCCATTCACCTCCCCTCACTTAACCCAACCCAAACCAACCCAACCCAACCCAACCCAAACCAACACAACCCATCCCATCCCAACCCAACACAACCCAACCCAACCCAACCCAACACAACCCAAACCAACCCAACCCAACCCAACCCTAACCAACCCAACCCAACACAAACCAACCCAAAACAACCAAACCCAACTCAACTTAACCCAACCCATCCCAACCCAACCCAACTAAACCCAACACAACCCAACTAACCTTTCACATTCTCTTACTTTCTGTCACCTCCCCTCACTTCCTTTCGCCTCCCCTCAGTTCGTTTCACCTCCCCTTATTTTATTTCAACTCCCCTCACTTCCTTTCACCTCCCCTCACTTCCCTTCACCCCCCTCTATTTCTTTCACCACCACTAAATTCCTTTCACCTCCCCTCCCTTCATTTCATCTACCCTCACTTTCTTTCATCTCTTCTGGCTTAATTTCACATTCTCTCACTTCCTTTACCTCACCTCACTTCTTTTCACCTCCCCTCACTTTCTTTCACCTTCCCTGTCTTCCTTTCATATTCTCTCTCTTTCATTTACCTCCCCTCACTTGCTTTCACCTCCCAACCCTTTCTTTCACATTCCCTCACTTCCTTTCACATTCTCTCACTTCCTTTCACCTCTCCTTACTTCCTTTCACCTCCCCTCACATCCTTTCACCTCCCTCACTTCATTTCACCTTCCCTCATTTTATTTCACTTCCCCTCAGTTCCTTTCACCTCCCCTTACTTCCTTTAACATCCCCTCACTATCTTTCACCTCCCCTTATTCAATTTCACCACCCCTCACTTTCTTTCACCTCCCCTCACTTCCTTTCACCCCCCCTCACTTAATTTCACCTCCCCTCACTTTCTTTCATCTCTACTCGTTTCCTTTCACATCCCCTCACTTCCTTTCACCTCCCCTTACTTCCTTTTACCTCCCCTCACTTCCATTCACTTCCCCTTACTTTCTTTAACATCCCCTCACTTCCATTCACCTCCCCCCACTTCTTTTCCCCTCCTCTCACTTCCTTTCAACTCCTCTCACTTCCTTTAATATCCACTCAATTCCTTTAACCTCACCTCACTTCTTTTCTCCTCCCCTCAATTTCTTTCATTTCCACTTGCTTCCTTTAATCTCCCCTCATTTCTTTCACCTCCCCTCACTTTCTTTCAACTCTCCTTACTTCCTTTCACCTCTCCCCTCTTTCTATCACCTTCCCTCAATTCCTTTCACATTCTCTCACTTCCTTTCACCTCCCCTTATTTCCTTTCTCCTCCCCTCAATTTCTTTCACCTCCCCTCACTTCTTTTCACCTCCCCTCACTTCATTTCAACTTCCCTCACTTTATTTCACCTCCCCTCACTTCCTTTCACCTCCCCTTACTTACTTTAACATCCCCTCACTTCCTTTCACCTCCCCTTATTTAATTTCACCACCCCTCACTTCCTTTCACCTCCCCTTACTTCCTTTCACCTCCCCTCACTTCCTTTCACCTCCCCTCACTTCCTTTCACCTCCCCTCTCTTCCTTTCACCTCCGCTCATTTCCTATCACCTCCATTCACTTCTTTTCATCTCCCCTCATTTTCTTTCACCTTTTCTCACTTCCTTTCACATTCTCTCACTTCATTTTACCTCCCATCACTTCCTTTCACCTCCCCTTACTTTTTTTAATATCCCCTCACTTCCATTTACCTCCCCTCAATTCCTTTCGCCTCCCCTCACTTCCATTCACCTCTCCTCTCTTTCTATCACCTTCCCTCAATTCCTTTCACATTCTCTCACTTCCTTTCAACTCCCCTTATTTCCTTTCTCCTCCCCTCAATTTCTTTCACCTCCCTTCACTTCCTTTCACCTCCCCTCACTTCATTTCATCTTCCCTCAATTTATTTTACCTCCCCTAACTTCCTTTCACCTCCCCTTACTTACTTTAACATCCCCTCATTTCCTTTCAACTCCCCTTATTTCATTTCACCACCCCTCACTTCCTTTCACCTCCCCTTACTTCCTTTCACCTCCCCTCACTTCCTTTCACCTCCCCTCACTTCCTTTCACCTCCCCTCTCTTCCTTTCACCTCCGCTCATATCCTTTCACCTCCATTAACTTCGTTTCATCTCCCCTCATTTTCTTTCACCTTTTCTCACTTCCTTTCACATTCTCTCACTTCATTTTACCTCCCATCACTTCCTTTCACCCCCCTTACTTTCTTTAACATCCCCTCACTTCCATTAAACTCCCCTCACTTAACCCAATTCAATTCAAACCAACCCAACCCAACCCAAACCAACCCAACCCAACCCATCCCATCCCATCCCAACCCAACCCAACCCAACCCAAACCAACCCAACCCAACTCAACCCTAACCAACCCAACCCAACCCAAACCAACCCAAAACAACCCAACCCAACCCAACCCAACTTAACCCAACCCATCCCAACCCAACTAAAACCAACCCAACCTAACCAACCTTTCACATTCTCTCACTTTCTTTCACCTCCCCTCACTTCCTTTTAGCTCCCCTCAGTTCGTTTCACCTCCCCTTACTTTATTTCAACTCCACTTACTTCCTTTCACCTCCCCTCACATCCCTTCAACACCCTCCATTTCTTTCACCACCACTCAGTTCCTTTCACTTTCCCTCACTTCATTTCACCTACCCTCAATTTCTTTCATCTCTTCTCGCTTCCTTTCACATTCTCTCACTTCCTTTACCTCCCCTTACTTCCTTTCACCTCTTCTTACTTCCTTTCAACCCCTTTCACTTCCTTTCACCTCCCCTCACTTTCTTTCACCTTCCCTGTCTTCCTTTCACATTCTCTCTCTTTCATTCACCTCCCCTCACATCCTTTTGACTCCCATCACTTCCTTTCAACTCCCCTAACTTCCTTTCACCCCCCATTCTTTTCTTTCACCTTCCCTCAATTCCTTTCACCTCCCCTCACTTCATTTAATCTTCCCTCATTTTATTTCACCTCCCCTCACTTCCTTTCACCTCCCCTTCCTTCCTTTAACATCCCCTCACTTCCTTTCACCTCCCCTTATTTCATTTCACCACCCCTCACATTCGTTCACCTCCCCTCACTTCCTTTCACCTCCCCTCAATTTCTTTCACCTCCCCTCACTTCCTTTCACCTCCCCTCACTTCCTTTCACCTCCACTCACTTCCTTCACCACCCCTCTCTTCCTTTCACCTCCGCTCATTTCCTTTCACCTCTACTGACTTCCTTTCACCTCCCCTTACTTCCTTTAACATCCCCTCACTTCCATTCACCTCCCCTTATTTCAATTCACCACCCCTCCCTTTCTTTCACCTCCCCTTATTTCCTTTCACCTCCCCTCACTTCCTTTCAGCTCCCCTCACTTCATTTCTCCTCCCCTTACTTCCTTTAACATCCCCTCACTTTCTTTCACCTCCCCTTACTTAATTTCACCACCCGTCACTTCCTTTCACCTCCCCTCATTTCCTTTCACCTCCCCTCACTTCGTTTCACCTCCCCTTGCTTCCTTTTACCTCCCCTCTCTTCCTTTCACCTCCCCTCACTTCCTTTCAGCCCCCCTCACTTCATTTCAACTCTCCTCACTTTATTTCACCTCCCCTCGTTTCCTTTCACCTCTTCTCACTTCCTTTCACCTCTCCTTACTTCCTTTTACCTCCTCCCATTTCCATTCACCTCCCCTTTCTTTCTTTAACATCCCTTCACTTCCATTCACGTCCCCTCAATTACTTTTGCCTACCCTCACTTCCATTCACCTCCCCTCACTTCCTTTCACCTCCCATCACTTCCTTTCACCTCTTCTTACTTTCTTTCACATTCCTTCGCTGCCTTTCACATTCTTTCACATACTTTTACCTCCCCTTATTTCCTTTTAACTCCCCTAACTATCTTTCACCTCCCTTCACTTCCTTTCACCTTCCCTCAACTTCTTTCACCTCCTGTCACTTCCTTTCAACTTTCCTCACTTCCATTCACTTCCACTTACATCCTTACTCCTACCCCACTTTCTTTTACCTCCTCTCACATCCTTTCACCTCCCCCTACTTCCTTTAACATACCCTCACTTCCATTCACCTCCCCTCACTTAACACAACACAACCCAACCCAACCCACCCCAACCCAACCCATCCCAACCCAACCAAACCCAACACAACCAAACCCAACCCAACCCTACCCAACCAACTTTTCACATTCTCTCACTTTTTACAACTCTCCTCACATACTTTTACCTCCCCTTACTTCCTTTTACATCCCCTCACGTCCATTCACCTCCCCTCACATCCTTTCGCCTCCCCTCACTTCCTTTCACCTCCCCTCACTTCCTTTAACCTCCCTTCAGTTCCTTTCACCTCCTCTAACTTCATTTCACCTCCCCTCATTTCCTTTCACCACCCCTCACATCCTTTAAACTCTCCTCTCTTTCATTCACCACCCCACAGTTCCATTCATCTCCCCTCACTTCATTTCACCTACCCTCAATTTCTTTCAAATCCCCTCGCTTCCTTTAACCTCCACTCACTTCCTTTCACCTCCCCTCATTTTCTTTTACATTCTGTCACTTCCTTTTACCTCCCCTTACTTCCTGTCACCTCCTCTTACTTCCTTTCACCTCCCCTCAGGTTTTTTCACCTCCCCTCATTTTCTTTCACCTCCCCTCACTTTCTTTCACCTCCCCTTACTTCATTTCACCTCCCCCCACTTCCTTTCACCTCTTCTCACTTCTTTTCAACTCTCCTAACCTACTTTTACCTCCTCTTATTTCCTTTAACAACCCCTCACTTCCTTTCACCTGCCCTCATTTCCTTTCACCTCCCTTCAGTTCCTTTCACCTCCCCTTACTTCATTTCACCTCCCCTCATTTCCTTTCACCTCACCTCACATCCTTTAACCTCCAATCTCTTTCATTCAACACCCCTCAGTTCCTTTCACCTCCCCTCGCTTCCTTTAAACTCCCCTCACTTCCTTTCACCTCCCCTAACTTCCTTTCACATTCTCTCACTTCCTTTTACCTCCCCTTACTTCCTTTCACCACCTCTTACTTCCTTTCACCTCCCCTCAGCTTTTTTCCCCTCCCCTCACTTCCTTTCACCTCCCATCCCTTTATTTTACCTTCTTTTACTTCCTTTCACATTCTCTCAATTCCTTTCACCTCTCCTTACTTCCTTTCACCTCCCCTCACTTCCTTTCACCTCCCCTCACTTCATTTCACCTTCCCTCTTTTTATTTCACCTCCCCTCACTTCCTTTCACCTCCCCTTACTTCCTTTAACATCCCCTTACTTTCTTTCATTTCCTCTTACTTAATTTCACCACCCCTCACTTCCATTCACCTACCCTCATTTCCTTTCGCCTCCCCTCCCTTTTTTTTCACATCCCCTCGCTTTCTTTCACCTCCCCTCTCTTCCTTTCACCTCCCCTCACTTCCTTTCACCACCCCTCACTTCATTTCACCTCCCCTCACTTTCTTTCACCTCTACTCGTTTCCTTTCACCTCCCCTCACTTCCTTTCACCTCCCGTTACTTCCTTTTACCTCCCCTCACTTCCATTCACTTCCCCTTACTTTCTTTAACATCCCCTCACTTCCATTCACCTCCCCTCAATTCCTTTTGCTTCCCCTCACTTCCATTCACCTCCCCTCACTTCCTTTCACCTCCCCTCACTTCCTTTCACCTCTCCTCACTTTCTTTTACTTTCCTTCGCTGCCTTTCACATTCTTTCACATCCTTTTACCTCCCCTTATTTCCTTTTATCTCCCCTAACCATCTTTCACCTCCCTTCACTTCCTTTCACCTTCCCTCACTTCCTTTCACCTTCCCTCATTTCCTTTCACCTCACCTCACTTCGTTTCACCTACTCCTAATTCCTTTCACCACCCCTCACTTCTTTTCATCTACCCACACTTACTTTCACCTTTCCTCACGTCCATTCAGCTTCCTTCAACTTCTTTCACCTCCTGTCGCTTACTTTCACCTTTCCTCACTTCCATTCAATTCCACTTACTTGCTTTCTTCTCCCGTCACTTTCTTTCACCTCCTCTCACTTCCTTTCACCTCCCCTTACTTCTTTTAACATCCCCTGACTTCCATTCACCTCCTCTCACTTAACCCAACCCAACCCAACCAAACTCAAACCTACCCAACCCAACCCAACCCAACTGAACCCCACACCACCCAACCCAATCCAACCCAACCCAACCCATCCAATCCCATCCCATTCCATCCCAACCCAACCCAACCAACCTATGATATTCTCTTACTTTCTTTCAACTCCCCTCACTTATTTTACCTCCCCTCATTTCCTTTAACATCCCCTCACTTCCATTTACCTCCCCTTACATCCTTTCGCCTCCTCTCACTTCCTTTCACCTACATCCACTTCCTTTCACCTCTTCTCACTTCCTTTAACATCCCCTCACTTCCTTTAACCTCACCTCACTTCATTTCACCTCCCCTCATATTCCTTCACCTGCCCTCTCATTCTTTCACCTCCCCTTACTTCATTTCACCTTCCCCTACTTCCTTTCACCTCTTCTCACTTCCTTTCACCTCCCCTCACTTCTTTTCTCCTCCCCCCACTTCCTTTCTCTTCCCCTCACCTCTTTTAACACCTCTTCACTTCCTTTAACCTCCCCTCACTTCATTTCATCTCCTCTCACTTTCTTTCAACTCCCCTCACTTCCTTTCACCTCCCCTCACTTCCTTTCACCACCCCTCATTTCCTTTCACTTCTTCTCTCTTCCTTTCATCTCCCCTCACTTCCTTTCACCTCCCCTCAATTCATTTCACCTCCCCTCACTTTCTTTCATCTCCCCTCTTTTCCTTTCATCTCCCCTCATTTCCTTTCACCTCCCCTCACTTTCTTTCACCTTCCCTCACTTCCTTTCACAGTCTCTCTCTTTCGTTCAACTCCCCTCACTTCCTTTCGCCAACCCTCACTTCTGTTCACCTCCCCTCACTTCCTTTCTCCTCCTTTCCTTTCTTTCACCTTCCCTAAATTCCTTTCACATTCTCTCACTTCCTTTCACCTCCCCTTACTTCCATTCATCTCCCCTCTCTCTTTTTCATATCCCCTCACTTCCATTCACCTCCCCTCACATCCTTTCGCCTCCCCTCACTTCCTTTCACCTCCCCTCATTTCCTTTCACCTCCCTTTAGTTCCTTTCACCTCCTCTCACATCCTTTAACCTCCTCTCTCTTTCATTCACCACCGCTCAGTTTTTTTCACCTCCCCTCACTTCATTTCACCTACCCTCACTTTCTTTCATATCCCATCGCTTCCTTTAACCTCCTCTCACTTCCTTTCACCTCCGCTCACTTCCTTTCACATTCTCTCACTTCCTTTTTGCTCCCCTTACTTCCTTTCACCTCCTCTTACTTCCTTTCAACTCCCATCACATCCTTTAACCTCTCCTTACTTCATACCACCTCCCTCCACTTCCTTTCTCCTCCCCTCACTTCCTTTCACCTCCCCTCACTTCCTTTAACATTCCCTCAATTTCTTTCACCTCTCCTCACGTCCTTTCACCTCCCCTCACTTCCTTTCACCTCTCCTCATTTCCTTTCACCTCTCCTCTCTTCTTTTACCTCCCCTCACATCCTTTCACATCTACTCACTTCATTTCACGTCCCCTCACTTTATTTTACCTCCTCTCACATACTTTCACCTCCCCTTACTTCCTTTAACATACCCTCACTTCCATTAAACTCCCCTCACTTAAACCAATTCAACCCAAACCAACCCAACCCAACCGAAACCAACCCAACCCAACCCATCCCATCCCATCCCAACCCAACCCAACCCAACCCAAACCAACCCAACCCAACCCAAACCAACCCAACCCATCCCAACCCAACCCAACACAACCCAACTAAACCCAACCCAACCCAACCAACCTTTCACATTCTCTCACTTTCTTTCACCTCCCCTCACTTCCTTTCAGCTCCCCTCAGTTCGTTTCACCTCCCCTTACTTTATTTCAACTCCCCTTACTTCCTTTCACCTCCCCTCACATCCCTTCAACACCCTCCATTTCTTTCACCACCACTCAGTTCCTTTCACTTTCCCTCACTTCATTTCACCTACCCTCAATTTCTTTCATCTCTTCTCGCTTCCTTTCACATTCTCTCACTTCCTTTACCTCCCCTTACTTCCTTTCACCTCCTCTTACTTCCTTTCAACCCCTTTCACTTCCTTTCACCTCCCCTCACTTTCTTTCCCCTTCCCTGTCTTCCTTTCACATTCTCTCTCTTTCATTCACCTCCCCACACATCCTTTTGACTCCCATCACTTCCTTTCAACTCCCCTAACTTCCTTTCACCCCCCATTCTTTTCTTTCACCTTCCCTCAATTCCTTTCACCTCCCCTCACTTCATTTAAACTTCCCTCATTTTATTTCACCTCCCCTCACTTCCTTTCACCTCCCTTTCCTTCCTTTAACATCCCCTCACTTCCTTTCACCTCCCCTTATTTCATTTCACCACCCCTCACATTCGTTCACCTCCCCTCACTTCCTTTCACCTCCCCTCAATTTCTTTCACCTCCCCTCACTTCCTTTCACCTCCCCTCACTTCCTTTCACCTCCACTCACTTCCTTCACCACCCCTCTCTTCCTTTCACCTCCGCTCATTTCCTTTCACCTCTACTGACTTCCTTTCACCTCCCCTAACTTCCTTTAATTTCCCCTCACTTCCATTCACCTCCCCTTATTTCATTTCACCTCCCCTCCCTTTCTTTCACCTCCCCTTATTTCCTTTCACCTCCCCTCACTTCCTTTCACCTCCCCTCACTTCATTTCACCTTCCCTCAATTGATTTCACCTCCCCTCACTTCCTTTCTCCTCCCCTTACTTCCTTTAACATCCCCTCACTTTCTTTCACCTCCCCTTACTTAATTTCACCACCCGTCACTTCCTTTCACCTCCCCTCATTTCCTTTCACCTCCCCTCACTTCGTTTCACCTCCCCTTGCTTCCTTTTACCTCCCCTCTCTTCCTTTCACCTCCCCTCACTTCCTTTCAGCCCCCCTCACTTCATTTCAACTCTCCTCACTTTATTTCACCTCCCCTCGTTTCCTTTCACCTCCCCTCACTTCCTTTCACCTCTCCTTACTTCCTTTTACCTCCTCCCATTTCCATTCACCTCCCCTTTCTTTCTTTAACATCCCTTCACTTCCATTCACGTCCCCTCAATTCCTTTTGCCTACCCTCACTTCCATTCACCTCCCCTCACTTCCTTTCACCTCCCATCACTTCCTTTCACCTCTTCTTACTTTCTTTCACATTCCTTCGCTGCCTTTCACATTCTTTCACATACTTTTACCTCCCCTTATTTCCTTTTAACTCCCCTAACTATCTTTCACCTCCCTTCACTTCCTTTCACCTTCCCTCAAATTCTTTCACCTACTGTCACTTCCTTTCAACTTTCCTCACTTCCATTCACTTCCACTTACATCCTTACTCCTACCCCACTTTCTTTTACCTCCTCTCACATCCTTTCACCTCCCCCTACTTCCTTTAACATACCCTCACTTCCATTCACCTCCCCTCACTTAACACAACACAACCCAACCCAACCCACCCCAACCCAACCCAACCCAACCCAACCAAACCCAACACAACCAAACCCAACCCAACCCTACCCAACCAACTTTTCACATTCTCTCACTTTTTACAACTCTCCTCACATATTTTACCTCCCCTTACTTCCTTTTACATCCCCTCACTTCCATTCACCTCCCCTCACATCCTTTCGCCTCCCCTCACTTCCTTTCACCTCCCCTCACTTCCTTTAACCTCCCATCAGTTCCTTTCACCTCCTCTTACTTCATTTCACCTCCCCTCATTTCCTTTCACCACCCCTCACATCCTTTAAACTCTCCTCTCTTTCATTCACCACCCCTCAGTTCCATTCACCTCCCCTCACTTCATTTCACCTACCCTCAATTTCTTTCAAATCCCCTCGCTTCCTTTAACCTCCACTCACTTCCTTTCACCTCCCCTCATTTTCTTTTACATTCTGTCACTTCCTTTTACCTCCCCTTACTTCCTGTCACCTCCTCTTACTTCCTTTCACCTCCCCTTAGGTTTTTTCACCTCCCCTCAATTCCTTTCACTTCCCCTCACTTTCTTTCACCTCCCCTTACTTCATTTCACCTCCCCCCACTTCCTTTCACCTCTTCTCAATTCTTTTCAACTCTCCTCACCTACTTTTGCCTCCTCTTATTTCCTTTAACATCCCCTCACTTCCATTCACCTCCCCTCAAATCCTTTCGCCTCCCCTCACTTCCTTTCACCTCCCCTCATTTCCTTTCACCTCCCTTCAGTTCCTTTCACCTCCCCTTACTTCATTTCACCTCCCCTCATTTCCTTTCACCTCTCCTCACATCCTTTAACCTCCAATCTCTTTCATTCAACACCAATCAGTTCCTTTCACCTCCTCTCGCTTCCTTTAAACTCTCCTCACTTCCTTTCACCTCCCCTCACTTCTTTTCACATTCTCTCACTTCCTTTTACCTCCCCTTACTTCCTTTCACCACCTCTTACTTCCTTTCACCTCCCCTCAGCTTTTTTCCCCTCCCCTCACTTCCAATCACCTCCCCACTCTTCCTTTCAACTCCCCTCACGTCCTTCACCTCTCCTCACTTTCTTTTACCTTCCCTGTCTTCCTTTCACATTCTCTCTCTCTCATTTACCTCCCCTCATTTCCTTTTGCCTCTCATCACTTCCTTTCACTTCCCCTCACTTCCTTTCACCTCCATCCCTTTATTTCAGCTTCCCTTACTTCCTTTCACATTCTCTCACTTCCTTTCACCTCTCCTTACTTCCTTTCACCTCTTCTCACTTCCTTTCAACTCCCCTCACTTCATTTCACCTTACCTCATTTTATTTCACCTCCCCTCACTTCCTATCACCTCCCCATACTTCCTTTAACATCACCTTACTTTCTTTTACCTCCCCTTACTTAATTTCACCACCCCTCACTTCCTTTCACCTCCCCTCATTTCCTTTCGCCTCCTCTCACTTCCTTTCAACTCCATCCATTTCCTTTCACATCTTCTTACTTCCTTTCACCTCCCCTCACTTCCTTTCAACTCCCCCCACTTCCTTTCACCTCCCCTCACTTCTTTTCCCCTCCTCTCACTTACTTTAACATCCTATAAATTAATTTAAAATCCACTCTCTTCCTTTAACCTCACCTCACTTCATTTCACCTCCCCTCACTTTCTTTCACCTCCCCTAACTTCCTTTCACCTCCCCTCACTTCCTTTCACCTCCCCTCAATTCCTTTCACCTCTTCTCTCTTCCTTTCACCTCCTCTCACTTCCTTTCACCTCCCCTCACTTCATTACACCACCCCTCACTTTCTTTCACCTTCCCTGTCTTCCTTTTACATTCTCTTTCTTTCATTTACCTCCCCTCACCTTCCTTTTGCCTCCCATAACTTCCTTTCACCTCCCCTCACTTCTTTTCACCTCTTATCCCTTTCCTTCACCTTCCCTCACTTTCTTTCACATTCTCTCACTTCCTTTCACCTCCCCTTCTTTTTAACTCCACTCACTTCCTTTCATCTCCCCTCACTTCATTTCACCTTCCCTCACTTATTTCACCTCCCCTCACTTCCTCTCACCTCCCCTTACTTCCTTTAACATCCCCTTACCTAATTTCACCACCACTCACTTCCTTTCACCTCTCCTCATTTCCTTTCGCCTCCCCTCACTTCCTTTCACCTTCTCTCGCTTCCTTTCACCTCCACTCTCTTCCTTTCACCTCCTTTCACTTCCTTTCACACCCCCTCACTTCATTTCACCTACCCTCACTTTCTTTCACCTCTTCTCGTTTCCTTTCACCTCCCCTCACTTTCTTTCACCTCCCCTCATTTCTTTTCCCCTCCTCTCACTTCCTTTCACCTCCTCTCACTTCCTTTCACATTCTCTCACTTCCTTTCACCTCCCCTTATTTCCTTTCTCCTCCCCTCAATTTCTTTCACCTCCCCTCACATCCTTTCACCTCCCCTCACTTCATTTCACCTTCCCTCACTTTATTTCACCTCCCCTCACTTCCTTTCACCTCCCCTTACTTTAACATCCCCTCACTTCCTTTAAACTCCCCTTATTTCATTACACCACCCCTCACTTCCTTTCACCTCCCCTCACATCCTTTAACATCCCCTCACTTCTTTCATCTCCCCTCACTTCCTTTCACCTCCCTTCTCTTCCTTTCACCTCCCCTCTCTTCCTTTTACCTCGCCTCACTTCCTTTCACCTTCCCTCGCTTCCTTTCACATTCTCTCACTTTCATTCACCTCCCCTCACTTCCTTTCACCTCCCCACTCTTCCATTCATGTCCCCTCACTTCCATTCACCTCCCCTCACTTCCTTTCACCTCCCTTCAATTTATTTCATCTTCTCTTGCTTCCTTTCAAATTTTTTCATTCCTTTTAACTCCCCTTATTTCTTTTTACCTCCCCTCATTATTTTTCACCTCCCTTCAATTCCTTTCACCTCCTCTTACTTCCTTTCAACTCCCATCACATCCTTTAACCTCTCCTTACTTCATACCACCTCCCCCCACTTCCTTTCACCTCTTCTCACTTCCTTTCACCTCCCCTCACTTCTTTTCTCCTCCCCTCATTTCCTTTCACCTACCCTCACTTCCTTTAACATTCCCTCAATTTCTTTCACCTCTCCTCACGTCCTTTCACCTCTTCTCACTTCCTTTCACCTCCCCTCACTTCTTTTCTCCTCCCCTCACTTCCTTTCACCTCTCCTCACTTCCTTTAACATCCCTTCACTTCCTTTAACCTCCCCTCACTTTACTTAATCTCCCCTCACTTTCTTTTACCTCCCCTCATTTCCTTTCACCTCTCCTCTCTTCCTTTCACCTCCCCTCACTTCTTT
>JAJPWW010000065.1:0-29948 GCA_028673005.1 Tanypteryx hageni
TCACCTCCCCTTACTTCCTTTAACATCCCCTAACTTCCATTCACCTCCCCTCACTTAACCCAACCCAACCCAAACCAACCCAACCCAACCCAAACCAACACAACCCAACCCATCCCAACCCAACCCAAACCAACCCAACCAAACACAACCCAAACCAACCCAACCCAACCCAACCCAACCCAACTTAACCGAACCCATCCCAACCCAACCCAACCCAACTAAACCCAACTCAACCCAACCAACCTTTCACATTCTCTCACTTTCTGTCACCTCCCCTCACTTCCTTTCACCTCCCCTCACTTCCCTTCACCTCCCCTCTATTTCATTCACCACCACTAATTTCCTTTCACCTCCCCTCGCTTCATTTCACCTACCCTCACTTTCTTTCATCTCTTATCGCTTCCTTTCACATTCTCTCACTTCCTTTACCTCCCCTCACTTCCTTTCACCTCCCCTCAATTTCTTTCACCTTCCCTGTCTTCCTTTAACATTCTCTCTCTTTCATTTACCTCCCCTCACTTCCTTTTGCCTCTATCACTTCCTTTCACTTCCCCTCACTTCCTTTCACCTCCCATCCTTTTCTTTCACCTTCCCTCACTTCCTTTCACATTCTATCACTTCCTTTCACCTCTCCTTACCTTCTTTCACCTCCCCTCACTTCCTATCACCTCCCCTCACTTCATTTCACCTTCCCTCATTTTATTTCACCTCCCCTCATTTCCTTTCACCTCCCCTTACTTCCTTTAACATCCCCTCACTTTCTTTCACTTCCCCTTACTTAATTTCACCAACCCTCACTTCCTTTCACCTCCACTCAATTCCTTTCACCCCCCTCACTTCATTTCACCTCCCCTCAATTTCTTTCACCTCTACTCGTTTCCTTTCAACTCCCCTCACTTCCTTTCACCTCCCCTTACTTCCTTTTACCTCCCCTCACTTCCATTCACTTCCCCTTACTTTCTTAAACATCCACTCACTTCCATTCACCTACCCTCACTTCTTTTACCCTCCTCTCACTTCCTTTCACATTCTCTCTCTTTCATTCACCTCCCCTCATTTCCTTTCACCTTCCCTTACTTCCTTTAACATCCCCTCACTTTCTTTCACCTCCCCTTACTTAATTTCACCAACCCTCACTTCCTTTCACCTCCACTCAATTCCTTTCACCCCCCCTCACTTCATTTCACCTCCCCTCACTTTCTTTCACCTCTACTCGTTTCCTTTCACCTCCCCTCACTTCCTTTCACCTCCCCTTACTTCCTTTTACCTCCCCTCACTTCCATTCACTTCCCCTTACTTTCTTAAACATCCACTCACTTCCATTCACCTACCCTCACTTCTTTTCCCCTCCTCTCACTTCCTTTCACATTCTCTCTCTTTCATTCACCTCCCCTCACTTCCTTTCAACTCCCCTTACTTCCTTTCACCTCTCCTCTCTTTCTATCACCTCCCTCAATTCCTTTCACATGCTCTCACTTCCTTTCACCTCCCCTTATTTCCTTTCTCCTCCCCTCAATTTCTTTCAACTCCCCTCACTTCCTTTCACCTCCCCTCACTTCTATTCACCTTCCCTCACTTTATTTCACCTCCCCTAACTTCCTTTCACCTCCCCTTACTTCCTTTCACCTCTCCTCTCTTTCTATCACCTTCCCTCAATTCCTTTCACATGCTCTCACTTCCTTTCACCTCCCCTTATTTCCTTTCTCCTCCCCTCAATTTCTTTCAACTCCCCTCACTTCCTTTCACCTCCCCTCACTTCTATTCACCTTCCCTCACTTTATTTCACCTCCCCTAACTTCCTTTCACCTCCCCTTACTTACTTTAATATCCCCTCACTTCCTTTCACCTCCCCTTATTTCATTTCACCACCCCTCACTTCCTTTCACCTCCCCTCACTTCCTTTCACCTCCCCTCACTTCCTTTCACCTCCCCTCACTTCCTTTTACCACCCCTCTCTTCATTTCACCTCCGCTCATTTCCTTTCACCTCCATTCACTTCCTTTCATCTCCCCTCATTTTCTTTCACCTTTTCTCACTTCCTTTCACATTCTCTCACTTCATTTTACCTCCCATCAATCCTTTCACCTCCCCTTACTTTCTTTAACATCCCCTCACTTCCATTAACCTCCCCTCAATTCCTTTCGCCTCCCCTCACTTCCAATCACCTCCCCCTCTCTTCCTTTCAACTCCCCTCACTTCCTTTAACCTCCCCTCTCTTCCTTTCACCTCCCCTCTCTTCCTTTACCTCGCCTCACTTCCTTTCACCTTCCCTCGCTTCCTTTCACATTCTCTCACTTTCATTCACCTCCCCTCACTTCCTTTCACCTCCCCACTCTTCCTTTTATCTCCCCTCACTTCCTTTCACCTCCCCTCACTTCCTTTCACCTCCCTTCATTTTATTTCATCTTCCATTGCTTCCTTTCACATTTTTTCATTCCTTTTACCTCCCCTTATTTCCTTTTACCTCCCATCATTATTTTTCACCTCCCCTCACTTTCTTTCACCTTCACTGTCTTCCTTTCACATTCTCTCTCTTTCATTTACCTCCCCTCAATTCCTTTTGCCTCCCATCACTTCCTTTCACTTCCCCTCACTTCCTTTCACCTCCCATCCTTTTCTTTCACCTTCCCTCACTTCCTTTCACATTCTCTCACTTCCTTTCACCTCCCCTCACTTCCTTTCAACTCCCCTCACTTCATTTCAACTTCCCTCATTTTATTTCACCACCCCTCACTTCCTTTCACCTCCCCTCATTTCCATTCGCCTCCCCTCACTTCCTTTCAACTCCCCTCGCTTTCTTTCACCTCCCCTCTCTTCCTTTTACCTCCCCTCACTTTCTTTCACTTCCCCTCACCTTATTTCACCTCCCCTCACTTTCTTTCACCTCTACTCGTTTCCTTTCACCTCCCCTCACTTCCTTTCACCTCCCCTTACTTCCTTTTATCTCCCCTCACTTCCATTCACTTCCCCTTACTTTCTATAACATCCACTCACTTCCATTCACCTCCCCTCACTTCTTTTCCAATCCTCTCACTTCCTTTCAATCCTCTCACTTCCTTTAATATCCCCTCACTTCCTTTAACCTCACCTGACTTCATTTCACCTCCCCTCAATTTCTTTCATTTCCACTTGCTTCCTTTCATCTACCCTCATTTCCTTTCACCTCCCCTCACTTTCTTTCACCTTCCCTTACTTCCTTTCACATTCTCTCTCTTTCATTATCCTCCCCCTCACTTCCTTTCAACTCCCCTTATTTCCTTTCTGCTCCCCTCAATTTCTTTCACCTCCCCTCACTTCCTTTCACCTCCCCTCACTTCATTTCACCTTCCCTCACTTTATTTCACCTCCCCTCACTTCCTTTCACCTCCCCTTGCTTACTTTAACATCCCCTCACTTCCTTTCAACTCCCCTTATTTCATTTCACCACCCCTTACTTCCTTTCACCTCCCCTTACTTCCTTTCACCTCCCCTTACTTCCTTTCACCTCCCCTCACTACCTTTCACCTCCCCTCTCTTCCTTTCACCACCGCTCATTTCCTTTCACCTCCATTCACTTCCTTTCATCTCCCCTCATTTTCTTTCACCTTTTCTCACTTCCTTTCACATTCTCTCACTTCATTTTACCTCCAATCACTTCCTTTCACCTCCCCTTACTTTCTTTAACATCCCCTCACTTCCATTCACTTCCCCTCAATTCCTTTCGCCTCCCCTCATTTCCATTCACCTCCCCTCACTTCCTTTCATCTCCCCTCACTTCCTTTCACCTCCCCTCTCTACCTTTCACCTCCCCTCTCTTCCTTTTACCTCGCCTCACTTCCTTTCACCTTCCCTCGCTTCCTTTCACATTCTCTCACTTTCATTCACCTCCCCTCACTTCCTTTCACCTCCCCACTCTTCCTTTCATGTCCCCTCACTTCCATTCGCCTCCCCTCACTTCCTTTCACCACCCTTCAATTTATTTCATCTTCCCTTGCTTCCTTTCACATTTCTTCATTCTTTTTACCCCCCCCCTTATTTCCTTTTACCTCCCCTCATTATTTTTCACCTCCCTTCAATTCCTTTCACCTTCACTGTCTTCCTTTCACATTCTCTCTCTTTCATTTACCTCCCCTCAATTCCTTTTGCCTCCCATCACTTCCTTTAACATCCCCTCACTTCCTTTAACCTCACCTCACTTCATTTCTCCTCCCCTCACTTTCTTTCATTTCCCCTTGCTTCCTTTCATCTCCCCTCATTTCCTTTCACCTCCCCTCACTTTCTTTCACCTTCCCTTACTTCCTTTCACATTCTCTCTCTTTCATTCACCTCCCCTCACTTCCTTTCACCTCCCCTCACTTCCTTTCACCTCTCCTCTCTTTCTATCACCTTCCCTCAATTCCTTTCACATTCTCTCACTTCCTTTCACCTCCCCTTATTTCCTTTCTCCTCCCCTCAATTTCTTTCACCTCCCCTCACTTCCTTTCACCTCCCCTCACTTCATTTCACCTTCCCTCACTTTATTTCACCTCCCCTCTTTTCCTTTCACCTCCCCTTACTTACTTTAATATCCCCTCACTTCCTTTCACCTCCCTTTATTTCATTTCACCACCCCTCACTTCCTTTCACCTCCCCTCACTTCCTTTCACCTCCCCTCACTTCCTTTCACATCCCCACACTTCCTTTCACCTCTCCTCTCTTTCTTTCACCTCCCCATATTTTATATCACCTCCCCCCACTTCCTTTTTATATCTTCTCACTTCCTTTCACCTCCCCTCACTTCTTTTCTCCTCCCCTCACTTTCTTTTCACCTCTCCTCACTTCCTTTAACATCCCTTCACTTCCTTTAACCTCCCCTCACTTTACTTAATCTCCCCTCACTTTCTTTTACCTCCCCTCATTTCCTTTCACCTCTCCTCTCTTCCTTTCACCTCCCCTACTTCCTTTCACCTCTACTCACTTCATTTCACCTCCCCTCACTTTCTTTTACCTCCTTTCACATACTTTAACCTCCCCTTACTTCCTTTAACATACTTTCACTTCCATTCACCTCCCCTTACTTTCTTTAACATCCCTTCACTTTTATTCACCTCCCCTCAATTCCTTTTGCCTCCCCTCACTTTCATTTAACTCCACTCCCTTCCTTTCACCTCCCCTCACTTCCTTTTACCTCTCCTCACTTTCTTTCACCTTCCTTCGCTGCCTTTCATATACTTTCACATCCTTATAGCTCCCGTTATTTCCTTTTACCTCCCCTAAATATCTTTCACCTCCCTTCACTTCCTTTCACCTTCCCTCAACTTCTTTCACCTCCTGTATCTTCCTTTCATCTTTCCTCACTTCCAATCACTTCCACTTACTTCCTTACTCCTCCCCTCACTTTCTTTTACCTCCTCTCACATCCGTTCACCTCCCCTTACTTCCTTTAACATCCCCTCACTTCCATTCACCTCCCCTCACTTAACCCAACCCAACCCAAACCAACCCAACCCAACCCAAACCAACACATCCCATCCCAACCCAACCCAAACCAACCCAACCAAACACAACCCAAACCAACCCAACCCAACCCAACCAAACTTAACCGAACCCATCCCAACCCAACCCAACCCAACTAAACCCAACCCAACCCAACCAACCTTTCACATTCTCTCACTTTCTGTCACCTCCCCTCACTTCCTTTCACCTCCCCTCACTTCCCTTCACCTGCCCTCTATTTCATTCACCACCACTAATTTCCTTTCACCTCCCCTCGCTTCATTTCACCTACCCTCACTTTCTTTCATCTCTTATCGCTTCCTTTCACATTCTCTCACTTCCTTTACCTCCCCTCACTTCCTTTCACCTCCCCTCAATTTCTTTCACCTTCCCTGTCTTCCTTTCACATTCTCTCTCTTTCATTTACCTCCCCTCACTTCCTTTTGCCTCCCATCACTTCCTTTCACTTCCCCTAACTTCCTTTCACCTCCCATCCCTTTCTTTCACCTTCCCTCACTTCCTTTCACATTCTATCAATTCCTTTGACCTCTCCTTACCTTCTTTCACCTCCCCTCACTTCCTATCACCTCCCCTCACTTCATTTTACCTTCCCTCATTTTATTTCACCTCCCCTCACTTCCTTTCACCTCCCCTTACTTCCTTTAACATCCCCTCACTTTCTTTCACCTCCCCTTACTTAATTTCACTAACCCTCACTTCCTTTCACCTCCACTCAATTCCTTTCACCCCCCCTCACTTCATTTCACCTCCCCTCACTTTCTTTCACCTCTACTCGTTTCCTTTCACCTCCCCTCACTTCCTTTCACCTCCCCTTACTTCCTTTTACCTCCCCTTACTTCCATTCACTTCCCCTTACTTTCTTAAACATCCACTCACTTCCATTCACCTACCCTCACTTCTTTTCCCCTACTCTCACTTCCTTTCACATTCTCTCTCTTTCATTCACCTCCCCTTACTTCCTTTCAACTCCCCTTACTTCCTTTCACCTCTCCTCTCTTTCTATCACCTTCCCTCAATTCCTTTCACATGCTCTCACTTCCTTTCACCTCCCCTTATTTCCTTTCTCCTCCCCTCAATTTCTTTCAACTCCCCTCACTTCCTTTCACCTCCCCTCACTTCTATTCACCTTCCCTCACTTTATTTCACCTCCCCTAACTTCCTTTCACCTCCCCTTACTTACTTTAATATCCCCTCACTTCCTTTCACCTCCCCTTATTTCATTTCACCACCCCTCACTTCCTTTCACCTCCCCTCACTTCCTTTCACCTCCCCTCACTTCCTTTCACCTCCCCTCACTTCCTTTTACCTCCCCTCTCTTCATTTCACCTCCGCTCATTTCCTTTCACCTCCATTCACTTCCTTTCATCTCCCCTCATTTTCTTTCACCTTTTCTCACTTCCTTTCACATTCTCTCACTTCATTTTACCTCCCATCAATCCTTTCACCTCCCCTTACTTTCTTTAACATCCCCTCACTTCCATTCACCTCCCCTCAATTCCTTTCGCCTCCCCTCACTTCCAATCACCTCCCCCTCTCTTCCTTTCAACTCCCCTCACTTCCTTTAACCTCCCCTCTCTTCCTTTCACCTCCCCTCTCTTCCTTTACCTCGCCTCACTTCCTTTCACCTTCCCTCGCTTCCTTTCACATTCTCTCACTTTCATTCACCTCCCCTCACTTCCTTTCACCTCCCCACTCTTCCTTTTATCTCCCCTCACTTCCTTTCACCTCCCCTCACTTCCTTTCACCTCCCTTCATTTTATTTCATCTTCCATTGCTTCCTTTCACATTTTTTCATTCCTTTTACCTCCCCTTATTTCCTTTTACCTCCCATCATTATTTTTCACCTCCCCTCACTTTCTTTCACCTTCACTGTCTTCCTTTCACATTCTCTCTCTTTCATTTACCTCCCCTCAATTCCTTTTGCCTCCCATCACTTCCTTTCACTTCCCCTCACTTCCTTTCACCTCCCATCCTTTTCTTTCACCTTCCCTCACTTCCTTTCACATTCTCTCACTTCCTTTCACCTCCCCTCACTTCCTTTCAACTCCCCTCACTTCATTTCAACTTCCCTCATTTTATTTCACCACCCCTCACTTCCTTTCACCTCCCCTCATTTCCATTCGCCTCCCCTCACTTCCTTTCAACTCCCCTCGCTTTCTTTCACCTCCCCTCTCTTCCTTTTACCTCCCCTCACTTTCTTTCACTTCCCCTCACCTTATTTCACCTCCCCTCACTTTCTTTCACCTCTACTCGTTTCCTTTCACCTCCCCTCACTTCCTTTCACCTCCCCTTACTTCCTTTTATCTCCCCTCACTTCCATTCACTTCCCCTTACTTTCTATAACATCCACTCACTTCCATTCACCTCCCCTCACTTCTTTTCCAATCCTCTCACTTCCTTTCAATCCTCTCACTTCCTTTAATATCCCCTCACTTCCTTTAACCTCACCTGACTTCATTTCACCTCCCCTCAATTTCTTTCATTTCCACTTGCTTCCTTTCATCTACCCTCATTTCCTTTCACCTCCCCTCACTTTCTTTCACCTTCCCTTACTTCCTTTCACATTCTCTCTCTTTCATTATCCTCCCCTCACTTCCTTTCAACTCCCCTTATTTCCTTTCTGCTCCCCTCAATTTCTTTCACCTCCCCTCACTTCCTTTCACCTCCCCTCACTTCATTTCACCTTCCCTCACTTTATTTCACCTCCCCTCACTTCCTTTCACCTCCCCTTGCTTACTTTAACATCCCCTCACTTCCTTTCAACTCCCCTTATTTCATTTCACCACCCCTTACTTCCTTTCACCTCCCCTTACTTCCTTTCACCTCCCCTTACTTCCTTTCACCTCCCCTCACTACCTTTCACCTCCCCTCTCTTCCTTTCACCACCGCTCATTACCTTTCACCTCCATTCACTTCCTTTCATCTCCCCTCATTTTCTTTCACCTTTTCTCACTTCCTTTCACATTCTCTCACTTCATTTTACCTCCAATCACTTCCTTTCACCTCCCCTTACTTTCTTTAACATCCCCTCACTTCCATTCACTTCCCCTCAATTCCTTTCGCCTCCCCTCATTTCCATTCACCTCCCCTCACTTCCTTTCATCTCCCCTCACTTCCTTTCACCTCCCCTCTCTACCTTTCACCTCCCCTCTCTTCCTTTTACCTCGCCTCACTTCCTTTCACCTTCCCTCGCTTCCTTTCACATTCTCTCACTTTCATTCACCTCCCCTCACTTCCTTTCACCTCCCCACTCTTCCTTTCATGTCCCCTCACTTCCATTCGCCTCCCCTCACTTCCTTTCACCACCCTTCAATTTATTTCATCTTCCCTTGCTTCCTTTCACATTTCTTCATTCTTTTTACCCCCCCCTTATTTCCTTTTACCTCCCCTCATTATTTTTCACCTCCCTTCAATTCCTTTCATTTTTCCTCATTTCTTTTCACCTCTCCTCACTTCGTTTCACCTACTCCTAATTCCTTTCACCCCCCTCACCTCTTTTCACCTACTTTCACTTCCTTTCACCTTTCCTCACTACCATTCAGCTTCCTTCAACTTCTTTAACCTCCTGTCGCTTCCTTTCAACTTTCCTCACTTACATTCACTTCCACTTACTTCCTTTCTTCTCCCCTCACTTTCTTCCACCTCCTCTCACTTCCTTTCACCTCCCCTTACTTCTTTTAATATCCCCTCACTTCCATTCACCTCCTCTCACATAACCCAACCCAACCCAACCCAACCCAAATAAACCCAAACCTACCCAACCCAACCCAACCCAACCTAACCCCACCCAACCCAACCCAACCCAACCCAATCCAACCCAACACAACCCATCCCATCCCAACCCAACCCAACCAACCTATGATATTCTCTTACTTTCTTTCAACTCCCCTCACTTACTTTTACCTCCCCTTACTTCCTTTAACATCCCCTCACTTCCATTTACCTCCCCTCACATCCTTTCGCCTCCCCTCACTTCCTTTCACCTACCCTCATTTCCTTTAACATCCCCTCACATCCATTTACCTCCCCTTACATCCTTTCGCCTCCCCTCACTTCCTTTCACCTCCATCCACTTCCTTTCACCTCTTCTCACTTCCTTTTACCTCCCCTCATTTCCTTTCACCTCTCCTCTCTTCCTTTCACCTCCCCTACTTCCTTTCACCTCTACTCACTTCATTTCACCTCCCCTCACTTTCTTTTACCTCCTCTCACATACTTTAACCTCCCCTTACTTCCTTTAACATACTTTCACTTCCATTCACCTCCCCTTACTTTCTTTAACATCCCTTAACTTTTATTCACCTCCCCTCAATTCCTTTTGCCTCCCCTCACTTTCATTTAACTCCACTCACTTCCTTTCACCTCCCCTCACTTCCTTTTACCTCTCCTCACTTTCTTTCACCTTCCTTCGCTGCCTTTCATATACTTTCACATCCTTATCACTCCCCTTATTTCCTTTTACCTCCCCTAAATATCTTTCACCTCCCTTCACTTCCTTTCACCTTCCCTCAACTTCTTTCACCTCCTGTATCTTCCTTTCATCTTTCCTCACTTCCAATCACTTCCACTTACTTCCTTACTCCTCCCCTCACTTTCTTTTACCTCCTCTCGCATCCGTTCACCTCCCCTTACTTCCTTTAACATCCCCTAACTTCCATTCACCTCCCCTCACTTAACCCAACCCAACCCAAACCAACCCAACCCAACCCAAACCAACACAACCCAACCCATCCCAACCCAACCCAAACCAACCCAACCAAACACAACCCAAACCAACCCAACCCAACCCAACCCAACCCAACTTAACCGAACCCATCCCAACCCAACCCAACCCAACTAAACCCAACCCAACCCAACCAACCTTTCACATTCTCTCACTTTCTGTCACCTCCCCTCACTTCCTTTCACCTCCCCTCACTTCCCTTCACCTCCCCTCTATTTCATTCACCACCACTAATTTCCTTTCACCTCCCCTCGCTTCATTTCACCTACCCTCACTTTCTTTCATCTCTTATCGCTTCCTTTCACATTCTCTCACTTCCTTTACCTCCCCTCACTTCCTTTCACCTCCCCTCAATTTCTTTCACCTTCCCTGTCTTCCTTTAACATTCTCTCTCTTTCATTTACCTCCCCTCACTTCCTTTTGCCTCTATCACTTCCTTTCACTTCCCCTCACTTCCTTTCACCTCCCATCCTTTTCTTTCACCTTCCCTCACTTCCTTTCACATTCTATCACTTCCTTTCACCTCTCCTTACCTTCTTTCACCTCCCCTCACTTCCTATCACCTCCCCTCACTTCATTTCACCTTCCCTCATTTTATTTCACCTCCCCTCATTTCCTTTCACCTCCCCTTACTTCCTTTAACATCCCCTCACTTTCTTTCACTTCCCCTTACTTAATTTCACCAACCCTCACTTCCTTTCACCTCCACTCAATTCCTTTCACCCCCCTCACTTCATTTCACCTCCCCTCAATTTCTTTCACCTCTACTCGTTTCCTTTCAACTCCCCTCACTTCCTTTCACCTCCCCTTACTTCCTTTTACCTCCCCTCACTTCCATTCACTTCCCCTTACTTTCTTAAACATCCACTCACTTCCATTCACCTACCCTCACTTCTTTTACCCTCCTCTCACTTCCTTTCACATTCTCTCTCTTTCATTCACCTCCCCTCATTTCCTTTCACCTTCCCTTACTTCCTTTAACATCCCCTCACTTTCTTTCACCTCCCCTTACTTAATTTCACCAACCCTCACTTCCTTTCACCTCCACTCAATTCCTTTCACCCCCCCTCACTTCATTTCACCTCCCCTCACTTTCTTTCACCTCTACTCGTTTCCTTTCACCTCCCCTCACTTCCTTTCACCTCCCCTTACTTCCTTTTACCTCCCCTCACTTCCATTCACTTCCCCTTACTTTCTTAAACATCCACTCACTTCCATTCACCTACCCTCACTTCTTTTCCCCTCCTCTCACTTCCTTTCACATTCTCTCTCTTTCATTCACCTCCCCTCACTTCCTTTCAACTCCCCTTACTTCCTTTCACCTCTCCTCTCTTTCTATCACCTTCCCTCAATTCCTTTCACATGCTCTCACTTCCTTTCACCTCCCCTTATTTCCTTTCTCCTCCCCTCAATTTCTTTCAACTCCCCTCACTTCCTTTCACCTCCCCTCACTTCTATTCACCTTCCCTCACTTTATTTCACCTCCCCTAACTTCCTTTCACCTCCCCTTACTTACTTTATTATCCCCTCACTTCCTTTCACCTCCCCTTATTTCATTTCACCACCCCTCACTTCCTTTCACCTCCCCTCACTTCCTTTCACCTCCCCTCACTTCCTTTCACCTCCATTCACTTCCTTTCATCTCCCCTCATTTTCTTTCACCTTTTCTCACTTCCTTTCACATTCTCTCACTTCATTTTACCTCCCATCACATCCTTTCACCTCCCCTTACTTTCTTTAACATCCCCTCACTTCCATTCACCTCCCCTCAATTCCTTTCGCCTCCCCTCACTTCCAATCACCTCCCCCTCTCTTCCTTTCAACTCCCCTCACTTCCTTTCAGCTCCCCTCTCTTCCTTTCACCTCCCCTCTCTTCCTTTACCTCGCCTCACTTCCTTTCACCTTCCCTCGCTTCCTTTCACATTCTCTCACTTTCATTCACCTCCCCTAACTTTCTTTCACCTCCCCACTTTTCCTTTCATCTCCCCTCACTTCCTTTCACCTCCCCTCACTTCCTTTCACCACCCTTCATTTTATTTCATCTTCCATTGCTTACTTTCACATTTTTTCATTCCTTTTACCTCCCCTTATTTCCTTTTACCTCCACTCATTATTTTTCACCTCCCCTCACTTTCTTTCACCTTCACTCTCTTCCTTTCACATTCTCTCTCTTTCATTTACCTCCCCTCAATTCCTTTTGCCTCCCATCACTTCCTTTCACTTCCCCTCACTTCCTTTCACCTCCCATCCTTTTCTTTCACCTTCCCTCACTTCCTTTCACATTCTCTCACTTCCTTTCACCTCCCCTCACTTCCTTTCACCTCCCCTCACTTCATTTCAACTTCCCTCATTTTATTTCACCACCCCTCACTTCCTTTCACCTCCCCTCATTTCCATTCGCCTCCCCTCACTTCCTTTCAACTCCCCTCGCTTTCTTTCACCTCCCCTCTCTTCCTTTTACCTAACCTCACTTCCTTTCACTTCCCCTCACCTTATTTCACCTCCCCTCACTTTCTTTCACCTCTACTCCTTTCCATTCACCTCCCCTCACTTCCTTTCACCTCCCCTTACTTCCTTTTATCTCCCCTCACTTCCATTCACTTCCCCTTACTTTCTATAACATCCACTCACTTCCATTCACCTCCCCTCACTTCTTTTCCAATTCTCTCACTTCCTTTCAATCCTCTCACTTCCTTTAATATCCCCTCACTTCCTTTAACCTCACCTGACTTCATTTCACCTCCCCTCAATTTCTTTCATTTCCACTTGCTTCCTTTCATCTCCCCTCATTTCCTTTCACCTCCCCTCACTTTCGTTCACCTTCCCTTACTTCCTTTCACATTCTCCCTCTTTCATTATCCTCCCCTCACTTCCTTTCAACTCCCCTTATTTCCTTTCTCCTCCCCTCAATTTTTTTCACCTCCCCTCACTTCCTTTCACCTCCCCTCACTTCATTTCACCTTCCCTCACTTTATTTCACCTCCCCTCACTTCCTTTCACCTCCCCTTACTTACTTTAACATCCCCTCACTTCCTTTAACCTCCCCTTATTTCAACTCACCACCCCTTACTTCCTTTCACCTCCACTTATTTCCTTTCACCTCCCCTCACTTCCTTTCATCTCCCCTCACTTCCTTTTACCTCCCCTCTCTTCCTTTCACCTCCCATCTCTTCCTTTCACCTCCCCTCTCTTCCTTTTACCTCGCCTCACTTCCTTTCACCTTCCCTCGCTTCCTTTCACATTCTCTCACTTTCATTCACCTCCCCTCACTTCCTTTCACCTCCCCACTCTTCCTTTCATGTCCCCTCACTTCCATTCACCCCCCTCACTTCTTTTCACCTTCCCTAACTTTATTACACCTCCACTCACTTCCTTTCACCTTCCCTTACTTCCTTTAACATCCCCTTACTTAATTTCACCACCACTCACTTCCTTTCACCTCTCCTCATTTCCTTTCGCCTCCCCTCACTTCCTTTCACCTTCCCTCGCTTACTTTCACCTCCCCTCTCTTCCTTTTACCTCCCCTCACTTCCTTTCACACCCCCTCACTCCATTTCACCTCTCCTCACTTTCTTTCACCTCTTCTCGTTTCCTTTCACATCCCCTCACTTCTTTTCCCCACCTCTCACTTCCTTTCACCTCCTCTCACTTCCTTTAACATCCCCTCACTTCCTTTAACCTCACCTCACTTCATTTCTCCTCCCCTCACTTTCTTTCATTTCCCCTTGCTTCCTTTCATCTCCCCTCATTTCCTTTCACCTCCCCTCACTTTCTTTCACCTTCCCTCACTTCCTTTCACCTCTCCTCTCTTTCTATCACCTTCCCTCAATTCCTTTCACATTCTCTCACTTCCTTTCACCTCCCCTTATTTCCTTTCTCCTCCCCTCAATTTCTTTCACCTCCCCTCACTTCCTTTCACCTCCCCACACTTCATTTCACCTTCCCTCACTTTATTTCACCTCCCCTCTTTTCCTTTCACCTCCCCTTACTTACTTAAACATCCCCTCACTTCCTTTCACCTCCCTTTATTTCATTTCACCACCCCTCACTTCCTTTCACCTCCCCTCACTTCCTTTCACCTCCCCTCACTTCCTTTCACATCCCCACACTTCCTTTCACCTCTCCTCTCTTTCTTTCACCTCCCCATATTTTATATCACCTCCCCCCACTTCCTTTTTATATCTTCTCACTTCCTTTCACCTCCCCTCACTTCTTTTCTCCTCCCCTCACTTTCTTTTCACCTTTCCTCACTTCCTTTAACATCTTTTCACTTCCTTTAACCTCCCCTCACTCTACTTAATCTCCCCTCACTTTCTTTTACCTCCCCTCATTTCCTTTTACCTCTCCTCTCTTCCTTTCACCTCCCCGACTTCCTTTCACCTCTACTCACTTCATTTCACCTCCCCTCACTTTCTTTTACCTCCTCTCACATACTTTAACCTCCCCTTACTTCCTTTAACATACTTTCACTTCCATTCACCTCCCCTTACTTTCTTTAACATCCCTTAACTTTTATTCACCTCCCCTCAATTCCTTTAGCCTCCCCTCACTTTCATTTAACTCCACTCACTTCCTTTCACCTCCCCTCACTTCCTTTTACCTCTACTCACTTTCTTTCACCTTCCTTCGCTGCCTTTCATATACTTTCACATCCTTATAGCTCCCCTTATTTCCTTTTACCTCCCCTAAATATCTTTCACCTCCCTTCACTTCCTTTCACCTTCCCTCAACTTCTTTCACCTCCTGTATCTTCCTTTCATCTTTCCTCACTTCCAATCACTTCCACTTACTTCCTTACTCCCCCTTTCACTTTCTTTTACCTCCTCTCACATCCGTTCACCTCCCCTTACTTCCTTTAACATCCCCTCACTTCCATTCACCTCCCCTCACTTAACCCAACCCAACCCAAACCAACCCAACCCAACCCAACCCAAACCAACACAACCCATCCCATCCCAACCCAACCCAAACCAACCCAACCAAACACAACCCAAACCAACCCAACCCAACCCAACCCAACCCAACTTAACCGAACCCATCCCAACCCAACCCAACCCAACTAAACCCAACCCAACCCAACCAACCTTTCACATTCTCTCACTTTCTGTCACCTCCCCTCACTTCCTTTCACCTCCCCTCACTTCCCTTCACCTCCCCTCTATTTCATTCACCACCACTAATTTCCTTTCACCTCCCCTCGCTTCATTTCACCTACCCTCACTTTCTTTCATCTCTTATCGCTTCCTTTCACATTCTCTCACTTCCTTTACCTCCCCTCACTTCCTTTCACCTCCCCTCAATTTCTTTCACCTTCCCTGTCTTCCTTTCACATTCTCTCTCTTTCATTTACCTCCCCTCACTTCCTTTTGCCTCCCATCACTTCCTTTCACTTCCCCTCACTTCCTTTCACCTCCCATCCCTTTCTTTCACCTTCCCTCACTTCCTTTCACATTCTATCACTTCCTTTCACCTCTCCTTACCTTCTTTCACCTCCCCTCACTTCCTATCACCTCCCCTCACTTCATTTCACCTTCCCTCATTTTATTTCACCTCCCCTCATTTCCTTTCACCTCCCCTTACTTCCTTTAACATCCCCTCACTTTCTTTCACCTCCCCTTACTTAATTTCACCAACCCTCACTTCCTTTCACCTCCACTCAATTCCTTTCACTCCCCCTCACTTCATTTCACCTCCCCTCACTTTCTTTCACCTCTACTCGTTTCCTTTCACCTCCCCTCACTTCCTTTCACCTCCCCTTACTTCCTTTTACCTCCCCTCACTTCCATTCACTTCCCCTTACTTTCTTAAACATCCACTCACTTCCATTCACCTACCCTCACTTCTTTTCCCCTCCTCTCACTTCCTTTCACATTCTCTCTCTTTCATTCACCTCCCCTCATTTCCTTTCACCTCCCCTCACTTCCTTTAACATCCCCTCACTTTCTTTCACCTCCCCTTACTTAATTTCACCAACTCTCACTTCCTTTCAACTCCACTCAATTCCTTTCACCCCCCCTCACTTCATTTCACCTCCCCTCACTTTCTTTCTCCTCTACTCGTTTCCTTTCACCTCCCCTCACTTCCTTTCACCTCCCCTTACTTCCTTTTACCTCCCCTCACTTCCATTCACTTCCCCTTACTTTCTTAAACATCCACTCACTTCCATTCACCTACCCTCACTTCTTTTCCCCTCCTCTCACTTCCTTTCACATTCTCTCTCTTTCATTTACCTCCCCTCACTTCCTTTCAACTCCCCTTACTTCCTTTCACCTCTCCTCTCTTTCTATCACCTTCCTTCAATTCCTTTCACATGCTCTCACTTCCTTTCACCTCCCCTTATTTCCTTTCTCCTCCCCTCAATTTCTTTCAACTCCCCTCACTTCCTTTCACCTCCCCTCACTTCTATTCACCTTCCCTCACTTTATTTCACCTCCCCTAACTTCCTTTCACCTCCCCTTACTTACTTTAATATCCCCTCACTTCCTTTCACCTCCCCTTATTTCATTTCACCACCCCTCACTTCCTTTCACCTCCCCTCACTTCCTTTCACCTCCCCTCACTTCCTTTCACCTCCCCTCACTTCCTTTTACCTCCCCTCTCTTCATTTCACCTCCGCTCATTTCCTTTCACCTCCATTCACTTCCTTTCATCTCCCCTCATTTTCTTTCACCTTTTCTCACTTCCTTTCACATTCTCTCACTTCATTTTACCTCCCATCACATCCTTTCACCTCCCCTTACTTTCTTTAACATCCCCTCACTTCCATTCACCTCCCCTCAATTCCTTTCGCCTCCCCTCACTTCCAATCACCTCCCCCTCTCTTCCTTTCAACTCCCCTCACTTCCTTTCACCTCCCCTCTCTTCCTTTCACCTCCCCTCTCTTCCTTTACCTCGCCTCACTTCCTTTCACCTTCCCTAGCTTCCTTTCACATTCTCTCACTTTCATTCACCTCCCCTAACTTTCTTTCACCTCCCCACTCTTCCTTTCATCTCCCCTCACTTCCTTTTACCTCCCCTCACTTCCTTTCACCACCCTTCATTTTATTTCATCTTCCATTGCTTCCTTTCACATTTTTTCATTCCTTTTACCTCCCCTTATTTCCTTTTACCTCCCCTCATTATTTTTACCTCCCCTCACTTTCTTTCACCTTCACTGTCTTCCTTTCACATTCTCTCTCTTTCATTTACCTCCCCTCAATTCCTTTTGCCTCCCATCACTTCCTTTCACTTCCCCTCACTTCCTTTCACCTCCCATCCTTTTCTTTCACCTTCCCTCACTTCCTTTCACATTCTCTCACTTCCTTTCACCTCCCCTCACTTCCTTTCACCTCCCCTCACTTCATTTCAACTTCCCTCATTTTATTTCACCACCCCTCACTTCCTTTCACCTCCCCTCATTTCCATTCGCCTCCCCTCACTTCCTTTCAACTCCCCTCGCTTTCTTTCACCTCCCCTCTCTTCCTTTTACCTCCCCTCACTTCCTTTCACTTCCCCTCACTTCATTTCACCTCCCCTAACTTTCTTTTACCTCTACTCGTTCCCTTTCACCTCCCCTCACTTCCTTTCACCTCCCCTTACTTCCTTTTATCTCCCCTCACTTCCATTCACTTCCCCTTACTTTCTATAACATCCACTCACTTCCATTCACCTCCCCTCACTTCTTTTCCAATTCTCTCACTTCCTTTCAATCCTCTCACTTCCTTTAATATCCCCTCACTTCCTTTAACCTCACCTGACTTCATTTCACCTCCCCTCAATTTCTTTCATTTCCACTTGCTTCCTTTCTTCTCCCCTCATTTCCTTTCACCTCCCTTCACTTTCTTTCACCTTCCCTTACTTCCTTTCACATTCTCTCTCTTTCATTATCCTCCCCTCACTTCCTTTCAACTCCCCTTATTTCCTTTCTCCTCCCCTCAATTTCTTTCAACTCCCCTCACTTCCTTTCACCTCCCCTCACTTCATTTCACCTTCCCTCACTTTATTTCACCTCCCCTCACTTCCTTTCACCTCCCCTTACTTACTTTAACATCCCCTCACTTCCTTTAACCTCCCCTTACTTCATTTCACCACCCCTTACTTCCTTTCACCTCCCCTTATTTCCTTTCACCTCCCCTCAATTCCTTTCATCTCCCCTCACTTCCTTTTACCTCCCCTCTCTTCCTTTCACCTCCCCTCTCTTCCTTTCACCTCCCCTCTCTTCCTTTTACCTCGCCTCACTTCCTTTCACCTTCCCTCGCTTCCTTTCACATTCTCTCACTTTCATTCACCTCCCCTCACTTCCTTTCACCTCCCCACTCTTCCTTTCATGTCCCCTCACTTCCATTCACCCCCCTCACTTCTTTTCACCTTCCCTAACTTTATTACACCTCCCCTCACTTCCTTTCACCTCCCCTTACTTCCTTTAACATCCCCTTACTTAATTTCACCACCGCTCACTTCCTTTCACCTCTCCTCATTTCCTTTCGCCTCCCCTCACTTCCTTTCACCTTCCCTCGCTTACTTTCACCTCCCCTCTCTTCCTTTCACCTCCCCTCACTTCCTTTCACACCCCCCTCACTCCATTTCACCTCTCCTCACTTTCTTTCACCTCTTCTCGTTTCCTTTCACATCCCCTCACTTCTTTTCCCCACCTCTCACTTCCTTTCACCTCCTCTCACTTCCTTTAACATCCCCTCACTTCCTTTAACCTCACCTCACTTCATTTCTCCTCCCCTCACTTTCTTTCATTTCCCCTTGCTTCCTTTCATCTCCCCTCATTTCCTTTCACCTCCCCTCACTTTCTTTCACCTTCCCTTACTTCCTTTCACATTCTCTCTCTTTCATTCACCTCCCCTCACTTCCTTTCACCTCCCCTCACTTCCTTTCACTTCTCCTCTCTTTCTATCACCTTCCCTCAATTCCTTTCACATTCTCTCACTTCCTTTCACCTCCCCTTATTTCTTTTCTCCTCCCCTCAATTTCTTTCACCTCCCCTCACTTCCTTTCACCTCCCCTCACTTCATTTCACCTTCCCTCACTTTATTTCACCTCCCCTCTTTTCCTTTCACCTCCCCTTACTTACTTTAACATCCCCTCACTTCCTTTCACCTCCCTTTATTTCATTTCACCACCCCTCACTTCCTTTCACCTCCCCTCACTTCCTTTCACCTCCTCTCACTTCCTTTCACATCCCCACACTTCCTTTCACCTCTCCTCTCTTTCTTTCACCTCCCCATATTTTATATCACCTCCCCCCACTTCCTTTTTATATCTTCTCACTTCCTTTCACCTCCCCTCACTTCTTTTCTCCTCCCCTCACTTTCTTTTCACCTCTCCTCACTTCCTTTAACATCCCTTCACTTCCTTTAACCTCCCCTCACTTTACTTAATCTCCCCTCACTTTCTTTTACCTCCCCTCATTTCCTTTCACCTCTCCTCTCTTCCTTTCACCTCCCCTACTTCCTTTCACCTCTACTCACTTCATTTCACCTCCCCTCACTTTTTTTTACCTCCTCTCACATACTTTAACCTCCCCTTACTTCCTTTAACATACTTTCACTTCCATTCACCTCCCCTTACTTTCTTTAACATCCCTTCACTTTTATTCACCTCCCCTCAATTCCTTTTGCCTCCCCTCACTTTCATTTAACTCCACTCCCTTCCTTTCACCTCCCCTCACTTCCTTTTACCTCTCCTCACTTTCTTTCACCTTCCTTCGCTGCCTTTCATATACTTTCACATCCTTATAGCTCCCCTTATTTCCTTTTACCTCCCCTAAATATCTTTCAACTCCCTTCACTTCCTTTCACCTTCCCTCAACTTCTTTCACCTCCTGTATCTTCCTTTCATCTTTCCTCACTTCCAATCACTTCCACTTACTTCCTTACTCCTCCCCTCACTTTCTTTTACCTCCTCTCACATCCGTTCACCTCCCCTTACTTCCTTTAACATCCCCTCACTTCCATTCACATCCTCTCACTTAACCCAACCCAACCCAAACCAACCAAACCCAACCCAACCCAAACCAACACATCCCATCCCATCCCAACCCAACCCAAACCAACCCAACCAAACACAACCCAAACCAACCCAACCCCAACCCAACCAAACTTAACCCCGAACCCATCCCAACCCAACCCAACCCAACTAAACCCAACCCAACCCAACCAACCTTTCACATTCTCTCACTTTCTGTCACCTCCCCTCACTTCCTTTCACCTCCCCTCACTTCCCTTCACCTCCCCTCTATTTCATTCACCACCACTAATTTCCTTTCATCTCCCCTCGCTTCATTTCACCTACCCTCACTTTCTTTCATCTCTTATCGCTTCCTTTCACATTCTCTCACTTCCTTTACCTCCCCTCACTTCCTTTCACCTCCCCTCAATTTCTTTCACCTTCCCTGTCTTCCTTTCACATTCTCTCTCTTTCATTTACCTCCCCTCACTTCCTTTTGCCTCCCATCACTTCCTTTCACTTCCCCTAACTTCCTTTCACCTCCCATCCCTTTCTTTCACCTTCCCTCACTTCCTTTCACATTCTATCAATTCCTTTCACCTCTCCTTACCTTCTTTCACCTCTCCTCACTTCCTATCACCTCCCCTCACTTCATTTCACCTTCCCTCATTTTATTTCACCTCCCCTCACTTCCTTTCACCTCCCCTTACTTCCTTTAACATCCCCTCACTTTATTTCACCTCCCCTTACTTAATTTCACCAACCCTCACTTCCTTTCACCTCCACTCAATTCCTTTCACCCCCCCTCACTTCATTTCACCTCCCCTCACTTTCTTTCACCTCTACTCGTTTCCTTTCACCTCCCCTCACTTCCTTTCACCTCCCCTTATTTCCTTTCTCCTCCCCTCAATTTCTTTCAACTCCCCTCACTTCCTTTCACCTCCCCTCACTTCTATTCACCTTCCCTCACTTTATTTCACCTCCCCTAACTTCATTTCACCTCCCCTTACTTACTTTAATATCCCCTCACTTCCTTTCACCTCCCCTTATTTCATTTCACCACCCCTCACTTCCTTTCACCTCCCCTCACTTCCTTTCACCTCCCCTCACTTCCTTTCACCTCCCCTCAATTCCTTTTACCTCCCCTCTCTTCATTTTACCTCCGCTCATTTCCTTTCACCTCCATTCACTTCCTTTCATCTCCCCTCATTTTCTTTCACCTTTTCTCACTTCCTTTCACATTCTCTCACTTCATTTTACCTCCCATCACATCCTTTCACCTCCCCTTACTTTCTTTAACATCCTCTCACTTCCATTCACCTCCCCTCAATTCCTTTCGCCTCCCCTCACTTCCAATCACCTCCCCCTCTCTTCCTTTCAACTCCCCTCACTTCCTTTAACCTCCCCTCTCTTCCTTTCACCTCCCTTCTCTTCCTTTACCTCGCCTCACTTCCTTTCACCTTCCCTCGCTTACTTTAACATCCCCTCACTTCCTTTCAACTCCCCTTATTTCATTTCACCACCCCTTACTTCCTTTCACCTCCCCTTACTTCCTTTCACCTCCCCTTACTTCCTTTCACCTCCCCTCACTACCTTTCACCTCCCCTCTCTTCCTTTCACCACCGCTCATTTCCTTTCACCTCCATTCACTTCCTTCATCTCCCCTCATTTTCTTTCACCTTTTCTCACTTCCTTTCACATTCTCTCACTTCATTTTACCTCCAATCACTTCCTTTCACCTCCCCTTACTTTCTTTAACATCCCCTCACTTCCATTCACTTCCCCTCAATTCCTTTCGCCTCACCTCACTTCCATTCACCTCCCCTCACTTCCTTTCATCTCCCCTCACTTCCTTTCACCTCCCCTCTCTTCCTTTCACCTCCCCTCTCTTCCTTTTACCTCGCCTCACTTCCTTTCACCTTCCCTCGCTTCCTTTCACATTCTCTCACTTTCATTCACCTCCCCTCACTTCCTTTCACCTCCCCACTCTTCCTTTCATGTCCCCTCACTTCCATTCACCTCCCCTCACTTCCTTTCACCACCCTTCAATTTATTTCATCTTCCCTTGCTTCCTTTCACATTTCTTCATTCCTTTTACCCCCCCCCTTATTTCCTTTTACCTCCCCTCATTATTTTTCACCTCCCTTCAATTCCTTTCATTTTTCCTCATTTCTTTTCACCTCTCCTCACTTCGTTTCACCTACTCCTAATTCCTTTCACCCCCCCTCACCTCTTTTCACCTACTTTCACTTCCTTTCACCTTTCCTCACTACCATTCAGCTTCCTTCAACTTCTTTAACCTCCTGTCGCTTCCTTTCAACTTTCCTCACTTACATTCACTTCCACTTACTTCCTTTCTTCTCCCCTCACTTTTTTTAACATCATCTCAATTCATTTTACCTACCCTTACTTCTTTTAATATCCCCTCACTTCCATTCACCTCCTCTCACATAACCCAACCCAACCCAACCCAACCAAACCCAAACCTACCCAACCCAACCCAACCCAACCTAACCCCACCCAACCCAACCCAACCCAACCCAATCCAACCCAACACAACCCATCCCATCCCAACCCAACCCAACCAACCTATGATATTCTCTTACTTTCTTTCAACTCCCCTCACTTACTTTTACCTCCCCTTACTTCCTTTAACATCCCCTCACTTTCATTTACCTCCCCTCACATCCTTTCGCCTCCCCTCACTTCCTTTCACCTACCCTCATTTCCTTTAACATCCCCTCACATCCATTTACCTCCCCTTACATCCTTTTGCCTCCCCTCACTTCCTTTCACCTCCATCCACTTCCTTTCACCTCTTCTCACTTCCTTTCACCTCCCCTCACTTCCTTTTACCTCCCCCCACATCCTTTCACCTCCCCTCACTTCTTTTTCCCTCCTCTCACTTCCTTTCACCTCCTCTCACTTCCTTTAACATCCCCTCACTTCCTTTAACCTCACCTCACTTCATTTCACCTCCCCTCACTTTCTTTCACCTCCCCTCACTTCCTTTCACTTCCCCTCATTTCCTTTCACCTCCCCTCAATTCCTTTCACCTCTTCTCTCTTCCTTTCACCTCCCCTCACTTCCTTTCACCTCCCCTCACTTCCTTTCACCTCCCCTCAATTCCTTTCACCTCCCCTCACTTCATTTCACCTCCCATCCCTTTCCTTTACCTTCCCTCACATCCTTTCACATTCTCTCACTTCCTTTCCCCTCCCCTTACTTCCTTTCAACTCACCTTACTTCCTTTAACATCCCCTTACTTAATTTCACCATCACTCACTTCCTTTCACCTCTCCTCATTTCCTTTCGCTTCCCCTCAGTTCCTTTCACCTCTTCTCGTTTCCTTTCACCTCCCCTCACTTCCTTTCACCTCCCCTCATTTCTTTTCCCCTCCTCTCACTTCCTTTCACCTCCTCTCACTTCCTTTAACATCCCCTCACTTCCTTTAACCTCACCTCACTTAATTTCACCTCTTCTCACTTTCTTTCATTTCCACTTACTTCCTTTCATCTCCCCTCATTTCCTTTCACCTATTCCCACTTTCTTTCACCTTCCCTTACTTCCTTTCACATTCTCTCTCTTTCATTTACCTCTACTCACTTCCTTTCAACTCCCCTTACTTCCTTTCACCTCTTCTCCCTTTCTATCACCTTCCCTCAATTCCTTTCACATTCTCTCACTTCCTTTCACCTCCCCTTATTTCCTTTCTCCTCCCCTCAATTTCTTTCACCACCCCTCACTTCCTTTCACCTCCCCTCACATCCTTTCACCTCCCCTTACTTCCTTTTACCTCCCCTCACTTCCATTAACTTCCCCTTACTTTCTTAAACATCCACTCACTTCCATTCACCTACCCTCACTTCTTTTCCCCTCCTCTCACTTCATTTCACATTCTCTATCTTTCATTCACCTCCCCTCACTTCCTTTCAACTCCCCTTACTTCCTTTCACCTCTCCTCTCTTTCTATCACCTTCCCTCAATTCCTTTCACATGCTCTCACTTCCTTTCACCTCCCCTTATTTCCTTTCTCCTCCCCTCAATTTCTTTCAACTCCCCTCACTTCCTTTCACCTCCCTCACTTCTATTCACCTTCCCTCACTTTATTTCACCTCCCCTAACTTCCTTTCACCTCCCCTTACTTACTTTAATATCCCCTCACTTCCTTTCACCTCCCCTTATTTCATTTCACCACCCCTCACTTCCTTTCACCTCCCCTCACTTCCTTTCACCTCCCCTCACTTCCTTTCACCTCCCCTCACTTCCTTTTACCTCCCCTCTCTTCATTTCACCTCCGCTCATTTCCTTTCACCTCCATTCACTTCCTTTCATCTCCCCTCATTTTCTTTCACCTTTTCTCACTTCCTTTCACATTCTCTCACTTCATTTTACCTCCCATCACATCCTTTCACCTCCCCTTACTTTCTTTAACATCCCCTCACTTCCATTCACCTCCCCTCAATTCCTTTCGCCTCCCCTCACTTCCAATCACCTCCCCCTCTCTTCCTTTCAACTCCCCTCACTTCCTTTCACCTCCACTCTCTTCCTTTCACCTCCCCTCTCTTCCTTTACCTCGCCTCACTTCCTTTCACCTTCCCTCGCTTCCTTTCACATTCTCTCACTTTCATTCACCTCCCCTAACTTTCTTTCACCTCCCCACTCTTCCTTTCATCTCCCCTCACTTCCTTTCACCTCCCCTCACTTCCTTTCACCACCCTTCATTTTATTTCATCTTCCATTGCTTCCTTTCACATTTTTTCATTCCTTTTACCTCCCCTTATTTCCTTTTACCTCCCCTCATTATTTTTCACCTCCCCTCACTTTCTTTCACCTTCACTGTCTTCCTTTCACATTCTCTCTCTTTCATTTACCTCCCCTCAATTCCTTTTGCCTCCCATCACTTCCTTTCACTTCCCCTCACTTCCTTTCACCTCCCATCCTTTTCTTTCACCTTCCCTCACTTGCTTTCACATTCTCTCACTTCCTTTCACCTCCCCTCACTTCCTTTCACCTCCCCTCACTTCATTTCAACTTCCCTCATTTTATTTCACCACCCCTCACTTCCTTTCACCTCCCCTCATTTCCATTCGCCTCCCCTCACTTCCTTTCAACTCCCCTCGCTTTCTTTCACCTCCCCTCTCTTCCTTTTACCTCCCCTCACTTCCTTTCACTTCCCCTCACTTCATTTCACCTCCCCTCACTTTCTTTTACCTCTACTCGTTTCCTTTCACCTCCCCTCACTTCCTTTCACCTCCCCTTACTTCCTTTTATCTCCCCTCACTTCCATTCACTTCCCCTTACTTTCTATAACATCCACTCACTTCCATTCACCTCCCCTCACTTCTTTTCCAATTCTCTCACTTCCTTTCAATCCTCTCACTTCCTTTAATATCCCCTCACTTCCTTTAACCTCACCTGACTTCATTTCACCTCCCCTCAATTTCTTTCATTTCCACTTGCTTCCTTTCTTCTCCCCTCATTTCCTTTCACCTCCCCTCACTTTCTTTCACCTTCCCTTACTTCCTTTCACATTCTCTCTCTTTCATTATCCTCCCCCTCACTTCCTTTCAACTCCCCTTATTTCCTTTCTCCTCCCCTCAATTTCTTTCACCTCCCCTCACTTCCTTTCACCTCCCCTCACTTCATTTCACCTTCCCTCACTTTATTTCACCTCCCCTCACTTCCTTTCACCTCCCCTTACTTACTTTAACATCCCCTCACTTCCTTTAACCTCCCCTTATTTCATTTCACCACCCCTTACTTCCTTTCACCTCCCCTTATTTCCTTTCACCTCCCCTCACTTCCTTTCATCTCCCCTCACTTCCTTTTACCTCCCCTCTCTTCCTTTCACCTCCCCTCTCTTCCTTTCACCTCCCCTCTCTTCCTTTTACCTCGCCTCACTTCCTTTCACCTTCCCTAACTTTATTACACCTCCCCTCACTTCCTTTCACCTCCCCTTACTTCCTTTAACATCCCCTTACTTAATTTCACCACCACTCACTTCCTTTCACCTCTCCTCATTTCCTTTCGCCTCCCCTCACTTCCTTTCACCTTCCCTCGCTTACTTTCACCTCCCCTCTCTTCCTTTCACCTCCCCTCACTTCCTTTCACACCCCCTCACTCCATTTCACCTCTCCTCACTTTCTTTCACCTCTTCTCGTTTCCTTTCACATCCCCTCACTTCTTTTCCCCACCTCTCACTTCCTTTCACCTCCTCTCACTTCCTTTAACATCCCCTCACTTCCTTTAACCTCACCTCACTTCATTTCTCCTCCCCTCACTTTCTTTCATTTCCCCTTGCTTCCTTTCATCTCCCCTCATTTCCTTTCACCTCCCCTCACTTTCTTTCACCTTCCCTTACTTCCTTTCACATTCTCTCTCTTTCATTCACCTCCCCTCACTTCCTTTCACCTCCCCTCACTTCCTTTCACCTCTCCTCTCTTTCTATCACCTTCCCTCAATTCCTTTCACATTCTCTCACTTCCTTTCACCTCCCCTTATTTCCTTTCTCCTCCCCTCAATTTCTTTCACCTCCCCTCACTTCCTTTCACCTCCCCTCACTTCATTTCACCTTCCCTCACTTTATTTCACCTCCCCTCTTTTCCTTTCACCTCCCCTTACTTACTTTAACATCCCCTCACTTCCTTTCACCTCCCTTTATTTCATTTCACCACCCCTCACTTCCTTTCACCTCCCCTCACTTCCTTTCACCTCCCCTCACTTCCTTTCACATCCCCACACTTCCTTTCACCTCTCCTCTCTTTCTTTCACCTCCCCATATTTTATATCACCTCCCCCCACTTCCTTTTTATATCTTCTCACTTCCTTTCACCTCCCCTCACTTCTTTTCTCCTCCCCTCACTTTCTTTTCACCTCTCCTCACTTCCTTTAACATCCCTTCACTTCCTTTAACCTCCCCTCACTTTACTTAATCTCCCCTCACTTTCTTTTACCTCCCCTCATTTCCTTTCACCTCTCCTCTCTTCCTTTCACCTCCCCTACTTCCTTTCACCTCTACTCACTTCATTTCACCTCCCCTCACTTTCTTTTACCTCCTTTCACATACTTTAACCTCCCCTTACTTCCTTTAATATACTTTCACTTCCATTCACCTCCCCTTACTTTCTTTAACATCCCTTCACTTTTATTCACCTCCCCTCAATTCCTTTTGCCTCCCCTCACTTTCATTTAACTCCACTCCCTTCCTTTCACCTCCCCTCACTTCCTTTTACCTCTCCTCACTTTCTTTCACCTTCCTTCGCTGCCTTTCATATACTTTCACATCCTTATAGCTCCCCTTATTTCCTTTTACCTCCCCTAAATATCTTTCACCTCCCTTCACTTCCTTTCACCTTCCCTCAAATTCTTTCACCTCCTGTATCTTCCTTTCATCTTTCCTCACTTCCAATCACTTCCACTTACTTCCTTACTCCTCCCCTCACTTTCTTTTACCTCCTCTCACATCCGTTCACCTCCCCTTACTTCCTTTAACATCCCCTCACTTCCATTCACTTCCCCTCACTTAACTCAACCCAACCCAAACCAACCCAACCCAACCCAAACCAACACATCCCATCCCATCCCAACCCAACCCAAACCAACCCAACCAAACACAACCCAAATCAACCCAACCCAACCCAACCAAACTTAACCGAACCCATCCCAACCCAACCCAACCCAACTAAACCCAACCCAACCCAACCAACCTTTCACATTCTCTCACTTTCTGTCACCTCCCCTCACTTCCTTTCACCTCCCCTCACTTCCCTTCACCTCCCCTCTATTTCATTCACCACCACTAATTTCCTTTCACCTCCCCTCGCTTCATTTCACCTACCCTCACTTTCTTTCATCTCTTATCGCTTCCTTTCACATTCTCTCACTTCCTTTACCTCCCCTCACTTCCTTTCACCTCCCCTCAATTTCTTTCACCTTCCCTGTCTTCCTTTCACATTCTCTCTCTTTCATTTACCTCCCCTCACTTCCTTTTGCCTCCCATCACTTCCTTTCACTTCCCCTAACTTCCTTTCACCTCCCATCCCGTTCTTTCACCTTCCCTCACTTCCTTTCACATTCTATCAATTCCTTTGACCTCTCCTTACCTTCTTTCACCTCCCCTCACTTCCTATCACTCCCCTCACTTCATTTTACCTTCCCTCATTTTATTTCACCTCCCCTCACTTCCTTTCACCTCCCCTTACTTCCTTTAACATCCCCTCACTTTCTTTCACCTCCCCTTACTTAATTTCACTAACCCTCACTTCCTTTCACCTCCACTCAATTCCTTTCACCCCCCCTCACTTCATTTCACCTCCCCTCACTTTCTTTCACCTCTACTCGTTTCCTTTCACCTCCCCTCACTTCCTTTCACCTCCCCTTACTTCCTTTTACCTCCCCTCACTTCCATTCACTTCCCCTTACTTTCTTAAACATCCACTCACTTCCATTCACCTACCCTCACTTCTTTTCCCCTCCTCTCACTTCCTTTCACATTCTCTCTCTTTCATTCACCTCCCCTTAGTTCCTTTCAACTCCCCTTACTTCCTTTCACCTCTCCTCTCTTTCTATCACCTTCCCTCAATTCCTTTCACATGCTCTCACTTCCTTTCACCTCCCCTTATTTCCTTTCTCCTCCCCTCAATTTCTTTCAACTCCCCTCACTTCCTTTCACCTCCCCTCACTTCTATTCACCTTCCCTCACTTTATTTCACCTCCCCTAACTTCCTTTCACCTCCCCTTACTTACTTTAATATCCCCTCACTTCCTTTCACCTCCCCTTATTTCATTTCACCACCCCTCACTTCCTTTCACCTCCCCTCACTTCCTTTCACCTCCCCTCACTTCCTTTCACCTCCCCTCACTTCCTTTTACCTCCCCTCTCTTCATTTCACCTCCGCTCATTTCCTTTCACCTCCATTCACTTCCTTTCATCTCCCCTCATTTTCTTTCACCTTTTCTCACTTCCTTTCACATTCTCTCACTTCATTTTACCTCCCATCAATCCTTTCACCTCCCCTTACTTTCTTTAACATCCCCTCACTTCCATTCACCTCCCCTCAATTCCTTTCGCCTCCCCTCACTTCCAATCACCTCCCCCCTCTCTTCCTTTCAACTCCCCTCACTTCCTTTAACCTCCCCTCTCTTCCTTTCACCTCCCCTCTCTTCCTTTACCTCGCCTCACTTCCTTTCACCTTCCCTCGCTTCCTTTCACATTCTCTCACTTTCATTCACCTCCCCCTCACTTCCGTTCACCTCCCCACTCTTCCTTTCATCTCCCCTCACTTCCTTTCACCTCCCCTCACTTCCTTTCACCTCCCTTCATTTTATTTCATCTTCCATTGCTTCCTTTCACATTTTTTCATCCCTTTTACCTCCCCTTATTTCCTTTTACCTCCCATCATTATTTTTCACCTCCCCTCACTTTCTTTCACCTTCACTGTCTTCCTTTCACATTCTCTCTCTTTCATTTACCTCCCCTCAATTCCTTTTGCCTCCCATCACTTCCTTTCACTTCCCCTCACTTCCTTTCACCTCCCATCCTTTTCTTTCACCTTCCCTCACTTCCTTTCACATTCTCTCACTTCCTTTCACCTCCCCTCACTTCCTTTCACCTCCCCTCACTTCATTTCAACTTCCCTCATTTTATTTCACCACCCCTCACTTCCTTTCACCTCCCCTCATTTCCATTCGCCTCCCCTCACTTCCTTTCAACTCCCCTCGCTTTCTTTCACCTCCCCTCTCTTCCTTTTACCTCCCCTCACTTTCTTTCACTTCCCCTCACCTTATTTCACCTCCCCTCACTTTCTTTCAC
>JAJPWW010000066.1:0-57151 GCA_028673005.1 Tanypteryx hageni
TCTACCCTCACTTACTTTCACCTTTCCTCACTTCCATTCAGCTTCCCTCAACTTCTTTCACCTCCTGTCGCTTACTTTCACCTTTCCTCACTTCCATTCACTTCCACTTGCTTTCTTCTCCCGTCACTTTCTTTCACCTCCTCTCACTTCCTTTCACCTCCCCTTACTTCTTTTAACATCCCCTGACTTCCATTCACCTCCTCTCACTTAACCCAACCCAACCCAACCAAACTCAAACCTACCCAACCCAACCCAACCCAACCCAACCGAACCCCACACCACCCAACCCAATCCAACCCAACCCATCCAATCCCATCCCATTCCATCCCAACCCAACCAACCTATGATATTCTCTTACTTTCTTTCAACTCCCCTCACTTATTTTACCTCCCCTTACTTCCTTTAACATCCCCTCACATCCATTTACCTCCCCACACATCCTTTCGCCTCCCCTCACTTCCTTTCACCTCCCCTCATTTCCTTTAACATCCCCTCACTTCCATTTACCTCCCCTTACATCCTTTCGCCTCCTCTCACTTCCTTTCACCTCCATCCACTTCCTTTCACCTCTTCTCACTTCCTTTAACATCCCCTCACTTCCTTTAACCTCACCTCACTTCATTTCACCTCCCCTCATTTTCCTTCACCTGCCCTCTCATTCTTTCACCTCCCCTTACTTCATTTCACCTTCCCCCACTCCCTTTCACCTCTTCTCACTTCCTTTCACCTCCCCTCACTTCTTTTCTCCTCCCCTCACTTCCTTTCTCCTCCCCTCACCTCTTTTAACATCTCTTCACTTCCTTTAACCTCCCCTCACTTCATTTCATCTCTTCTCACTTTCTTTCAAACTCCCCTCACTTCCTTTCACCTCCCCTCACTTCCTTTCACCTCCCCTCATTTCCTTTCACTTCTTCTCTCTTCCTTTCATCTCCCCTCACTTCCTTTCACCTCCCCTCAATTCATTTCACCTCCCCTCACTTTCTTTCATCTCCCCTCGTTTCCTTTCATCTCCCCTCATTTCCTTTCACCTCCCCTCACTTTCTTTCACCTTCCCTCACTTTCTTTCACAGTCCTCTCTCTTTCGTTCAACTCCCCTCACTTCCTTTCGCCAACCCTCACTTCTTTTCACCTCCCCTCACTTCCTTTCTCCTCCTTTCCTTTCTTTCACCTTCCCTAACTTCCTTTCACATTCTCTCACTTCATTTCATGTCCCCTCACTTTATTTTACCTCCTCTCACATACTTTCACCTCCCCTTACTTCCTTTAACATACCCTCACTTCCATTAAACTCCCCTCACTTAACCCAATTCAATCCAAACCAACCCAACCCAACCCAACCCAACCAACCCAACCCAACCCATCCCATCCCATCCCAACCCCAACCCAACCCAACCCAAACCAACCCAACCCACTCAACCCTAACCAACCCAACCCAACCCAAACCAACCCAAAACAACCCAACCCAACCCAACCCAACCTAACCAACCTTTCACATTCTCTCACTTTCTTTCACCTCCCCTCACTTCCTTTTAGCTCCCCTCAGTTCGTTTCACCTCCCCTTACTTTATTTCAACTCCACTTACTTCCTTTCACCTCCCCTCACATCCCTTCAACACCCTCCATTTCTTTCACCACCACTCAGTTCCTTTCACTTTCCCTCACTTCATTTCACCTACCCTCAATTTCTTTCATCTCTTCTCGCTTCCTTTCACATTCTCTCACTTCCTTTACCTCCCCTTACTTCCTTTCACCTCCTCTTACTTCCTTTCAACCCCTTTCACTTCCTTTCACCTCCCCTCACTTTCTTTCACCTTCCCTGTCTTCCTTTCACATTCTCTCTCTTTCATTCACCTCCCCTCACATCCTTTTGACTCCCATCACTTCCTTTCAACTCCCCTAACTTCCTTTCACCCCCCATTCTTTTCTTTCAACTTCCCTCAATTCCTTTCACCTCCCCTCACTTCATTTAATCTTCCCTCATTTTATTTCACCTCCCCTCACTTCCTTTCACCTCCCCTTCCTTCCTTTAACATCCCCTCACTTCCTTTCACCTCCCCTTATTTCATTTCACCACCCCTCACATTCGTTCACCTCCCCTCACTTTCCTTTCACCTCCCCTCAATTTCTTTCACCTCCCCTCACTTCCTTTCACCTCCACTCACTACCCTTCACCACCCCTCTCTTCCTTTCACCTCCGCTCATTTCCTTTCACCTCTACTGACTTCCTTTCACCTCCCCTTACTTCCTTTAACATCCCCTCACTTCCATTCACCTCCCCTTATTTCATTTCACCACCCCTCCCTTTCTTTCACCTCCCCTTATTTCCTTTCACCTCCCCTCACTTCCTTTCAGCTCCCCTCACTTCATTTCACCTTCCCTCAATTTATTTCACCTCCCCTCACTTCCTTTCTCCTCCCCTTACTTCCTTTAACATCCCCTCACTTTCTTTCACCTCCCCTTACTTAATTTCACCACCCGTCACTTCCTTTCACCTCCCCTCATTTCCTTTCACCTCCCCTCACTTCGTTTCACCTCCCCTTGCTTCCTTTTACCTCCCCTCTCTTCCTTTCACCTCCCCTCACTTCCTTTCAGCCCCCCCTCACTTCATTTCAACTCTCCTCACTTTATTTCACCTCCCCTCGTTTCCTTTCACCTCTTCTCACTTCCTTTCACCTCTCCTTACTTCCTTTTACCTCCTCCCATTTCCATTCACCTCCCCTTTCTTTCTTTAACATCCCTTCACTTCCATTCACGTCCCCTCAATTACTTTTGCCTACCCTCACTTCCATTCACCTCCCCTCACTTCCTTTCACCTCCCATCACTTCCTTTCACCTCTTCTTACTTTCTTTCACATTCCTTCGCTGCCTTTCACATTCTTTCACATACTTTTACCTCCCCTTATTTCCTTTTAACTCCCCTAACTATCTTTCACCTCCCTTCACTTCCTTTCACCTTCCCTCAACTTCTTTCACCTCCTGTCACTTCCTTTCAACTTTCCTCACTTCCATTCACTTCCACTTACATCCTACTCCTACCCCACTTTCTTTACCTCCTCTCACATCCTTTCACCTCCCCCTACTTCCTTTAACATACCCTCACTTCCATTAACCTCCCCTCACTTAACACAACACAACCCAACCCAACCCACCCCAACCCAACCCAACCCAACCCAACCAAACCCAACACAACCAAACCCAACCCAACCCTACCCAACCAACTTTTCACATTCTCTCAACTTTTTACAACTCTCCTCACATACTTTTACCTCCCCTTACTTCCTTTTACATCCCCTCACGTCCATTCACCTCCCCTCACATCATTTCGCCTCCCCTCACTTCCTTTCACCTCCCCTCACTTCCTTTAACCTCCCTTCAGTTCCTTTCACCTCCTCTAACTTCATTTCACCTCCCCTCATTTCCTTTCACCACCCCTCACATCCTTTAAACTCTCCTCTCTTTCATTCACCACCCCACAGTTCCATTCATCTCCCCTCACTTCATTTCACCTACCCTCAATTTCTTTCAAATCCCCTCGCTTCCTTTAACCTCCACTCACTTCCTTTCACCTCCCCTCATTTTCTTTTACATTCTGTCACTTCCTTTACCTCCCCTTACTTCCTGTCACCTCCTCTTACTTCCTTTCACCTCCCCTCAGGTTTTTTCACCTCCCCTCATTTTCTTTCACCTCCCCTCACTTTCTTTCACCTCCCCTTACTTCATTTCACCTCCCCCCACTTCCTTTCACCTCTTCTCACTTCTTTTCAACTCTCCTCACCTACTTTTACCTCCTCTTATTTCCTTTAACAACCCCTCACTTCCTTTCACCTCCCCTCATTTCCTTTCACCTCCCTTCAGTTCCTTTCACATCCCCTTACTTCATTTCACCTCCCCTCATTTCCTTTCACCTCACCTCACATCCTTTAACCTCCAATCTCTTTCATTCAACACCCCTCAGTTCCTTTCACCTCCCCTCGCTTCCTTTAAAATCCCCTCACTTCCTTTCACCTCCCCTCACTTCCTTTAACATTCTCTCACTTCCTTTTACCTCCCCTTACTTCCTTTCACCACCTCTTACTTCCTTTCACCTCCCCTCAGCTTTTTTCCCCTCCCCTCACTTCCTTTCACCTCCCATCCCTTTATTTTACCTTCTTTTACTTCCTTTCACATTCTCTCAATTCCTTTCACCTCTCCTTACTTCCTTTCACCTCCCCTCACTTCCTTTCACCTCCCCTCACTTCATTTCACCTTCCCTATTTTTATTTCACCTCCCCTCACTTCCTTTCACCTCCCCTTACTTCCTTTAACATCCCCTTACTTTCTTTCATTTCCTCTTACTTAATTTCACCACCCCTCACTTACATTCACCTACCCTCATTTCCTTTCGCCTCCCCTCCCTTTTTTTTCACATCCCCTCGCTTTCTTTCACCTCTTCTCTCTTCCTTTCTCCTCCCCTCACTTCCTTTCACCACCCCTCACTTCATTTCACCTCCCCTCACTTTCTTTCACCTCTACTCGTTTCCTTTCACCTCCCCTCACTTCCTTTCACCTCCCGTTACTTCCTTTTACCTCCCCTCACTTCCATTCACTTCCCCTTACTTTCTTTAACATCCCCTCACTTCCATTCACCTCCCCTCATATCCTTTTGCTTCCCCTCACTTCCATTCACCTCCCCTCACTTCCTTTCACCTCCCCTCACTTCCTTTCACCTCTCCTCACTTTCTTTCACTTTCCTTCGCTGCCTTTCACATTCTTTCACATCCTTTTACCTCCCCTTATTTCCTTTTATCTCCCCTAACCATATTTCACCTCCCTTCACTTCCTTTCACCTTCCCTCACTTCCTTTCACCTTCCCTCATTTCCTTTCACCTCACCTCACTTCGTTTCACCTACTCCTAATTCCTTTCACCACCCCTCACTTCTTTTCATCTACCCACACTTACTTTCACCTTTCCTCACGTCCATTCAGCTTCCTTCAACTTCTTTCACCTCCTGTCGCTTACTTTCAACTTTCCTCACTTCCATTCAATTCCACTTACTTGCTTTCTTCTCCCGTCACTTTCTTTCACCTCCTCTCACTTCCTTTCACCTCCCCTTACTTCTTTTAACATCCCCTGACTTCCATTCACCTCCTCTCACTTAACCCAACCCAACCCAACCAAACTCAAACCTACCCAACCCAACCCAACCCAACCGAACCCCACACCACCCAACCCAATCCAACCCAACCCAACCCATCCAATCCCATCCCATTCCATCCCAACCCAACCCAACCAACCTATGATATTCTCTTACTTTCTTTCAACTCCCCTCACTTATTTTACCTCCCCTCATTTCCTTAAACATCCCCTCACTTCCATTTACCTCCCCTTACATCCTTTCGCCTCCTCTCACTTCCTTTCACCTCCATTTACTTCCTTTCACCTCTTCTCACTTCCTTTAACATCCCCTCACTTCCTTTAACCTCACCTCACTTCATTTCACCTCCCCTCATTTTCCTTCACCTGCCCTCTCATTCTTTCACCTCCCCTTACTTCATTTCACCTTCCCCTACTTCCTTTCACCTCTTCTCACTTCCTTTCACCTCCCCTCACTTCTTTTCTCCTCCCCTTACTTCCTTTCTCTTCCCCTCACCTCTTTTAACACCTCTTCACTTCCTTTATCCTCCCCTCACTTCATTTCATCTCCTCTCACTTTCTTTCAACTCCCCTCACTTCCTTTCACCTCTCCTCACTTCCTTTCACCTCCCCTCATTTCCTTTCACTTCTTCTCTCTTCCTTTCATCTCCCCTCACTTCCTTTCACCACCCCTCAATTCATTTCAACTCCCCTCACTTTCTTTCATCTCCCCTCGTTTCCTTTCATCTCCCCTCATTTCCTTTCACCTCCCCTCACTTTCTTTCACCTTCCCTCACTTCCTTTCACAGTCTCTCTCTTTCGTTCAACTCCCCTCACTTCCTTTCGCCAACCCTCACTTCTTTTCACCTCCCCTCACTTCCTTTCTCCTCCTTTCCTTTCTTTCACCTTCCCTAAATTCCTTTCACATTCTCTCACTTCCTTTCACCTCCCCTTACTTCCATTCATCTCCCCTCTCTCTTTTTCATATCCCCTCACTTCCTTTCACCTCCCCTCATTTCCTTTCACCTCCCTTTAGTTCCATTCACCTCCTCTCACATCCTTTAACCTCCTCTCTCTTTCATTCACCACCGCTCAGTTTTTTTCACCTCCCCTCACTTCATTTCACCTACCCTCACTTTCTTTCATATCCCATCGCTTCCTTTAACCTCCTCTCACTTCCTTTCACCTCCGCTCACTTCCTTTCACATTCTCTCACTTCCTTTTTGCTCCCCTTACTTCCTTTCACCTCCTCTTACTTCCTTTCAACTCCCATCACATCCTTTAAACTCTCCTTACTTCATACCACCTCCCCCCACTTCCTTTCACCTCTTCTCACTTCCTTTCACCTCCCCTCACTTCTTTTCTCCTCCCCTCACTTCCATTCAGCTCCCCTCACTTCCTTTAACATTCCCTCAATTTCTTTCACCTCTCCTCACGTCCTTTCACCTCCCCTCACTTCCTTTCACCTCTCCTCATTTCCTTTCACCTCTCCTCTCTTCCTTTCACCTCCCCTCACATCCTTTCACATCTACTCACTTCATTTCACGTCCCCTCACTTTATTTTACCTCCTCTCACATACTTTTCACCTCCCCTTACTTCCTTTAACATACCCTCACTTCCATTAAACTCCCCTCACTTAACCCAATTTAACCCAAACCAACCCAACCCAACCGAAACCAACCCAACCCAACCCATCTCATCCCATCCCAACCCAACCCAACCCAACCCAAACCAACCCAACCCAACCCAAACCAACCCAACCCATCCCAACCCAACCCAACCCAACCCAACTAAACCCAACCCAACCCAACCAACCTTTCACATTCTCTCACTTTCTTTCACCTCCCCTCACTTCCTTTCAGCTCCCCTCAGTTCGTTTCACCTCCCCTTACTTTATTTCAACTCCCCTTACTTCCTTTCACCTCCCCTCACATCCCTTCAACACCCTCCATTTCTTTCACCACCACTCAGTTCCTTTCACTTTCCCTCACTTCATTTCACCTACCCTCAATTTCTTTCATCTCTTCTCGCTTCCTTTCACATTCTCTCACTTCCTTTACCTCCCCTTACTTCCTTTCACCTCCTCTTACTTCCTTTCAACCCCTTTCACTTCCTTTCACCTCCCCTCACTTTCTTTCCCCTTCCCTGTCTTCCTTTCACATTCTCTCTCTTTCATTCACCTCCCCTCACATCCTTTTGACTCCCATCACATCCTTTCAACTCCCCTAACTTCCTTTCACCCCCCATTCTTTTCTTTCACCTTCCCTCAATTCCTTTCACCTCCCCTCACTTCATTTAAACTTCCCTCATTTTATTTCAGCTCCCCTCACTTCCTTTCACCTCCCCTTCCTTCCTTTAACATCCCCTCACTTACTTTCACCTCCCCTTATTTCATTTCACCACCCCTCACATTCGTTCACCTCCCCACACTTCCTTTCACCTCCCCTCAATTTCTTTCACCTCCCCTCACTTCCTTTCACCTCCCCTCACTTCCTTTCACCTCCACTCACTTCCTTCACCACCCCTCTCTTCCTTTCACCTCCGCTCATTTCCTTTCACCTCTACTGACTTCCTTTCACCTCCCCTTACTTCCTTTAACTTCCCCTCACTTCCATTCACCTCCCCTTATTTCATTTCACCTCCCCTCCCTTTCTTTCACCTCCCCTTATTTCCTTTCACCTCCCCTCACTTCCTTTCACCTCCCCTCACTTCATTTCACCTTCCCTCAATTGATTTCACCTCCCCTCACTTCCTTTCTCCTCCCCTTACTTCCTTTAACATCCCCTCACTTTCTTTCACCTCCCCTTACTTAATTTCACCACCCGTCACTTCCTTTCACCTCCCCTCATTTCCATTCACCTCCCCTCACTTCGTTTCACCTCCCCTTGCTTCCTTTTACCTCCCCTCTCTTCCTTTCACCTCCCCTCACTTCCTTTCAGCCCCCCTCACTTCATTTCAACTCTCCTCACTTTATTTCACCTCCCCTCGTTTCCTTTCACCTCCCCTCACTTCCTTTCACCTCTCCTTACTTCCTTTTACCTCCTCCCATTTCCATTCACCTCCCCCTTTCTTTCTTTAACATCCCTTCACTTCCATTCACGTCCCCTCAATTCCTTTTGCCTACCCTCACTTCCATTCACCTCCCCTCACTTCCTTTCACCTCCCATCACTTCCTTTCACCTCTTCTTACTTTCTTTCACATTCCTTCGCTGCCTTTCACATTCTTTCACATACTTTTACCTCCCCTTATTTCCTTTTAACTCCCCTAACTATCTTTCACCTCCCTTCACTTCCTTTCACCTTCCCTCAACTTCTTTCACCTACTGTCACTTCCTTTCAACTTTCCTCACTTCCATTCACTTCCACTTACATCCTTACTCCTACCCCACTTTCTTTTACCTCCTCTCACATCCTTTCACCTCCCCCTACTTCCTTTAACATACCCTCACTTCCATTCACCTCCCCTCACTTAACACAACACAACCCAACCCAACCCACCCCAACCCAACCCAACCCAACCAAACCCAACACAACCAAACCCAACCCAACCCTACCCAACCAACTTTTCACATTCTCTCACTTTTTACAACTCTCCTCACATATTTTACCTCCCCTTACTTCCTTTTACATCCCCTCACGTCCATTCACCTCCCCTCACATCCTTTCGCCTCCCCTCACTTCCTTTCACCTCCCCTCACTTCCTTTAACCTCCCATCAGTTCCTTTCACCTCCTCTTACTTCATTTCACCTCCCCTCACTTTCCTTCACCTCTACTCGTTTCCTTTCACCTCCCCCTCACTTCCTTTCACCTCCCCTTACTTCCTTTTATATCCCCTCACTTCCATTCACTTCCCCTTACTTTCTATAACATCCACTCACTTCCATTCACCTCCCCTCACTTCTTTTCCAATTCTCTCACTTCCTTTCAATCCTCTCACTTCCTTTAATATCCCATCACTTCCTTTAACCTCACCTGACTTCATTTCACCTCCCCTCAATTTCTTTCATTTCCACTTGCTTCCTTTCATCTCCCCTCATTTCCTTTCACCTCCCCTCACTTTCTTTCACCTTCCCTTACTTCCTTTCACATTCTCTCTCTTTCATTATCCTCCCCTCACTTCCTTTCAACTCCCCTTATTTCCTTTCTCCTCCCCTAAATTTCTTTCACCTCCCCTCACTTCCTTTCACCTCCCCTCACTTCATTTCACCTTCCCTCACTTTATTTCACCTCCCCTCACTTCCTTTCACCTCCCCTTACTTACTTTAACATGCCCTCACTTCCTTTAACCTCCCCTTATTTCATTTCACCACCCCTTACTTCCTTTCACCTCCCCTTATTTCCTTTCACCTCCCCTCACTTCCTTTCATCTCCCCTCACTTCCTTTTACCTCCCCTCTCTTCCTTTCACCTCCCCTATCTTCCTTTCACCTCCCCTCTCTTCCTTTTACCTCGCCTCACTTCCTTTCACCTTCCCTCGCTTCCTTTCACATTCTCTCACTTTCATTCACCTCCCCTCACTTCCTTTCACCTCCCCACTCTTCCTTTCATGTCCCCTCACTTCCATTCACCCCCTCACTTCTTTTCACCTTCCCTAACTTTATTACACCTCCCCTCACTTCCTTTCACCTCCCCTTACTTCCTTTAACATCCCCTTACTTAATTTCACCACCACTCACTTCCTTTCACCTCTCCTCATTTCCTTTCGCCTCCCCTCACTTCCTTTCACCTTCCCTCGTTTACTTTCACCTCCCCTCTCTTCCTTTCACCTCCCCTCACTTCCTTTCACACCCCCTCACTCCATTTCACCTCTCCTCACTTTCTTTCAACTCTTCTCGTTTCCTTTCACATCCCCTCACTTCTTTTCCCCACCTCTCACTTCCTTTCACCTCCTCTCACTTCCTTTAACATCCCCTCACTTCCTTTAACCTCACCTCACTTCATTTCTCCTCCCCTCACTTTCTTTCATTTCCCCTTGCTTCCTTTCATCTCCCCTCATTTCCTTTCAACTCCCCTCACTTTCTTTCACCTTCCCTTACTTCCTTTCACATTCTCTCTCTTTCATTCACCTCCCCTCACTTCCTTTCACCTCCCCTCACTTCCTTTCACCTCTCCTCTCTTTCTATCACCTTCCCTCAATTCCTTTCACATTCTCTCACTTCCTTTCACCTCCCCTTATTTCCTTTCTCCTCCCCTCAATTTCTTTCACCTCCCCTCACTTCCTTTCACCTCCCCTCACTTCATTTCACCTTCCCTCACTTTATTTCACCTCCCCTCTTTTCCTTTCACCTCCCCTTACTTACTTTAACATCCCCTCACTTCCTTTCACCTCCCTTTATTTCATTTCACCACCCCTCACTTCCTTTCACCTCCCGTCACTTCCTTTCAACTCCCCTCACTTCCTTTCACATCCCCACACTTCCTTTCACCTCTCCTCTCTTTCTTTCACCTCCCCATATTTTATATCACATCCCCCCACTTCCTTTTTATATCTTCTCACTTCCTTTCACCTCCCCTCATTTCTTTTCTCCTCCCCTCACTTTCTTTTCACCTCTCCTCACTTCCTTTAACATCCCTTCACTTCCTTTAACCTCCCCTCACTTTACTTAATCTCCCCTCACTTTCTTTTACCTCCCCTCATTTCCTTTCACCTCTCCTCTCTTCCTTTCACCTCCCCTACTTCCTTTCAACTCTACTCACTTCATTTCACCTCCCCTCACTTTCTTTTACCTCCTCTCACATACTTTAACCTCCCCTTACTTCCTTTAACATACTTTCACTTCCATTCACCTCCCCTTACTTTCTTTAACATCCCTTCACTTTTATTCACCTCCCCTCAATTCCTTTTGCCTCCCCTCACTTTCATTTAACTCCACTCACTTCCTTTCACCTCCCCTCACTTCCTTTTACCTCTCCTCACTTTCTTTCACCTTCCTTTGCTGCCTTTCATATACTGTCACATCCTTATCGCTCCCCTTATTTCCTTTTACCTCCCCTAAATATCTTTCACCTCCCTTCACTTCCTTTCACCTTCCCTCAACTTCTTTCACCTCCTGTATCTTCCTTTCATCTTTCTTCACTTCCAATCACTTCCACTTACTTCCTTACTCCTCCCCTCACTTTCTTTTACCTCCTCTCACATCCGTTCACCTCCCCTTACTTCCTTTAACATCCCCTCACTTCCATTCACCTCCCCTCACTTAACCCAACCCAACCCAAACCAACCCAACCCAACCCAAACCAACACAACCCATCCCATCCCATCCCAACCCAACCCAAACCAACCCAACCAAACACAACCCAAACCAACCCAACCCAACCCAACCCAACTTAACCGAACCCATCCCAACCCAACCCAACCCAACTAAACCCAACCCAACCCAACCAACCTTTCACATTCTCTCACTTTCTGTCACCTCCCCTCACTTCCTTTCACCTCCCCTCACTTCCCTTCACCTCCCCTCTATTTCATTCACCACCACTAATTTCCTTTCACCTCCCCTCGCTTCATTTCACCTACCCTCACTTTCTTTCATCTCTTATCGCTTCCTTTCACATTCTCTCACTTCCTTTACCTCCCCTCACTTCCTTTCACCTCCCCTCAATTTCTTTCACCTTCCCTGTCTTCCTTTCACATTCTCTCTCTTTCATTTACCTCCCCTCACTTCCTTTTGCCTCCCATCACTTCCTTTCACTTTCCCTCACTTCCTTTCACATTCTATCACTTCCTTTCACCTCTCCTTACCTTCTTTCACCTCCCCTCACTTCCTATCACCTCCCCTCACTTCATTTCACCTTCCCTCATTTTATTTCACCTCCCCTCATTTCCTTTCACCTCCCCTTACTTCCTTTAACATCCCCTCACTTTCTTTCACCTTCCCTTACTTAATTTCACCAACCCTCACTTCCTTTCACCTCCACTCAATTCCTTTCACCCCCCCTCACTTCATTTCACCTCCCCTCACTTTCTTTCACCTCTACTCGTTTCCTTTCACCTCCCCTCACTTCCTTTCACCTCCCCTTACTTCCTTTTACCTCCCCTCACTTCCATTCACTTCCCCTTACTTTCTTAAACATCCACTCACTTCCATTCACCTACCCTCACTTCTTTTCCCCTCCTCTCACTTCCTTTCACATTCTCTCTCTTTCATTCACCTCCCCTCACTTCCTTTCAACTCCCCTTACTTCCTTTCACCTCTCCTCTCTTTCTATCACCTTCCCTCAATTCCTTTCACATGCTCTCACTTCCTTTCACCTCCCCTTATTTCCTTTCTCCTCCCCTCAATTTCTTTCAACTCCCCTCACTTCCTTTCACCTCCCCTCACTTCTATTCACCTTCCCTCACTTTATTTCACCTCCCCTAACTTCCTTTCACCTCCCCTTACTTACTTTAATATCCCCTCACTTCCTTTCACCTCCCCTTATTTCATTTCACCACCCCTCACTTCCTTTCACCTCCCCTCACTTCCTTTCACCTCCCCTCACTTCCTTTCACCTCCCCTCACTTCCTTTTACCTCCCCTCTCTTCATTTCACCTCCGCTCATTTCCTTTCACCTCCATTCACTTCCTTTCATCTCCCCTCATTTTCTTTCACCTTTTCTCACTTCCTTTCACATTCTCTCACTTCATTTTACCTCTCATCACATCCTTTCACCTCCCCTTACTTTCTTTAACATCCCCTCACTTCCATTCACCTCCCCTCAATTCCTTTCGCCTTCCCTCACTTCCAATCACCTCCCCCTCTCTTTCTTTCAACTCCCCTCACTTCCTTTCACCTCCCCTCTCTTCCTTTCACCTCCCCTCTCTTCCTTTACCTCGCCTCACTTCCTTTCACCTTCCCTCGCTTCCTTTCACATTCTCTCACTTTCATTCACCACCCCTAACTTCCTTTCACCTCCCCACTCTTCCTTTCATCTCCCCTCACTTCCTTTCACCTCCCTTCATTTTATTTCATCTTCCATTGCTTCCTTTCACATTTTTTTCATTCCTTTTACCTCCCCTTATTTCCTTTTACCTCCCCTCATTATTTTTCACCTCCCCTCACTTTCTTTCACCTTCACGGTCTTCCTTTCACATTCTCTCTCTTTCATTTACCTCCCCTCAATTATTTTTGCCTCCCATCACTTCCTTTCACTTCCCCTCACTTCCTTTCACCTACCATCCTTTTCTTTCACCTTCCCTCACTTCCTTTCACATTCTCTCACTTCCTTTCACCTCCCCTGAATTCCTTTCACCTCCCCACACTTCATTTCAACTTCCCTCATTTTATTTCACCACCCCTCACTTCCTTTCACCTCCCCTCATTTCCATTCACCTCCCCTCACTTCCTTTCAACTCCCCTCGCTTTCTTTCACCTCCCCTCTCTTCCTTTTACCTCCCCTCACTTCCTTTCACTTCCCCTCACTTCATTTCACCTCCCCTCACTTTCTTTCACCTCTACTCGTTTCCTTTCACCTCCCCTCACTTCCTTTCACCTCCCCTTACTTCCTTTTATCTCCCCTCACTTCCATTCACTTCCCCTTACTTTCTATAACATCCACTCACTTCCATTCACCTCCCCTCACTTCTTTTCCAATTCTCTCACTTCCTTTCAATCCTCTCACTTCCTTTAATATCCCCTCACTTCCTTTAACCTCACCTGACTTCATTTCACCTCCCCTCAATTTCTTTCATTTCCACTTGCTTCCTTTCATCTCCCCTCATTTCCTTTCACCTCCCCTCACTTTCTTTCACCTTCCCTTACTTCCTTTCACATTCTCTCTCTTTCATTATCCTCCCCTCACTTCCTTTCAACTCCCCTTATTTCCTTTCTCCTCCCCTCAATTTCTTTCACCTCCCCTCACTTCCTTTCACCTCCCCTCACTTCATTTCACCTTCCCTCACTTTATTTCACCTCCCCTCACTTCCTTTCACCTCCCCTTACTTACTTTAACATCCCCTCACTTCCTTTAACCTCCCCTTATTTCATTTCACCACCCCTTAATTCCTTTCACCTCCCCTTATTTCCTTTCACATCCCCTCACTTCCTTTCATCTCCCCTCACTTCCTTTTACCTCCCCTCTCTTCCTTTCACCTCCCCTCTCTTCCTTTCACCTCCCCTCTCTTCCTTTTACCTCGCCTCACTTCCTTTCACCTTCCCTCGCTTCCTTTCACATTCTCTCACTTTCATTCACCTCCCCTCACTTCCTTTCACCTCCCCACTCTTCCTTTCATGTCCCCTCACTTCCATTCACCCCCCTCACTTCTTTTCACCTTCCCTAACTTTATTACACCTCCCCTCACTTCCTTTCACCTCCCCTTACTTCCTTTAACATCCCCTTACTTAATTTCACCACCACTCACTTCCTTTCACCTCTCCTCATTTCCTTTCGCCTCCCCTCACTTCCTTTCACCTTCCCTCGCTTACTTTCACCTCCCCTCTCTTCCTTTCACCTCACCTCACTTCCTTTCACACCCCCTCACTCCATTTCACCTCTCCTCACTTTCTTTCACCTCTTCTCGTTTCCTTTCACATCCCCTCACTTCTTTTCCCCACCTCTCACTTCCTTTCACCTCCTCTCACTTCCTTTAACATCCCCTCACTTCCTTTAACCTCACCTCACTTCATTTCTCCTCCCCTCACTTTCTTTCATTTCCCCTTGCTTCCTTTCATCTCCCCTCATTTCCTTTCACCTCCCCTCACTTTCCTTCACCTTCCCTTACTTCCTTTCACATTCTCTCTCTTTCATTCACCTCCCCTCACTTCCTTTCACCTCCCCTCACTTCCTTTCACCTCTCCTCTCTTTCTATCACCTTCCCTCAATTCCTTTCACATTCTCTCACTTCCTTTCACCTCCCCTTATTTCCTTTCTCCTCCCCTCAATTTCTTTCACCTCCCCTCACTTCCTTTCACCTCCCCTCACTTCATTTCACCTTCCCTCACTTTATTTCACCTCCCCTCTTTTCCTTTCACCTCCCCTTACTTACTTTAACATCCCCTCACTTCCTTTCACCTCCCTTTATTTCATTTCACCACCCCTCACTTCATTTCACCACCCCTCACTTCCTTTCACCTCCCCTTACTTCCTTTTATCTCCCCTCACTTCCATTCACTTCCCCTTACTTTCTATAACATCCACTCACTTCCATTCACCTCCCCTCAATTCTTTTCCAATTCTCTCACTTCCTTTCAATCCTCTCACTTCCTTTAATATACCCTCACTTCCTTTAACCTCACCTGACTTCATTTCACGTCCCCTCAATTTCTTTCATTTCCACTTGCTTCCTTTCATCTCCCCTCATTTCCTTTCACCTCCCCTCACTTTCTTTCACCTTCCCTTACTTCCTTTCACATACTCTCTCTTTCATTATCCTCCCCTCACTTCCTTTCAACTCCCCTTATTTCCTTTCTCCTCCCCTCAATTTCTTTCACCTCCCCTCACTTCCTTTCACCTCCCCTCACTTCATTTCACCTTCCCTCACTTTATTTCACCTCCCCTCTTTTCCTTTCACCTCCCCTTACTTACTTTAACATCCCCTCACTTCCTTTAACCTCCCCTTATTTCATTTCACCACCCCTTACTTCCTTTCACCTCCCCTTATTTCCTTTCACCTCCCCTCACTTCCTTTCATCTCCCCTCACTTCCTTTTACCTCCCCTCTCTTCCTTTCACCTCCCCTCTCTTCCTTTCACCTCCCCTCTCTTCCTTTTACCTCGCCTCACTTCCTTTCACCTTCCCTCGCTTCCTTTCACATTCTCTCACTTTCATTCACCTCCCCTCACTTCCTTTCACCTCCCCACTCTTCCTTTCATGTCCCCTCACTTCCATTCACCCCCCTCACTTCTTTTCACCTTCCCTAACTTTATTACACCTCCCCTCACTTCCTTTCACCTCCCCTTACTTCCTTTAACATCCCCTTACTTAATTTCACCACCACTCACTTCCTTTCACCTCTCCTCATTTCCTTTCGCCTCCCCTCACTTCCTTTCACCTTCCCTCGCTTACTTTCACCTCCCCTCTCTTCCTTTCACATCCCCTCACTTCCTTTCACACCCCCTCACTCCATTTCACCTCTCCTCACTTTCTTTCACCTCTTCTCGTTTCCTTTCACATCCCCTCGCTTCTTTTCCCCACCTCTCACTTCCTTTCACCTCCTCTCACTTCCTTTAACATCCCCTCACTTCCTTTAACCTCACCTCACTTCATTTCTCCTCCCCTCACTTTCTTTCATTTTCCCTTGCTTCCTTTCATCTCCCCTCATTTCCTTTCACCTCCCCTCACTTTCTTTCACCTTCCCTTACTTCCTTTCACATTCTCTCTCTTTCATTCACCTCCCCTCACTTCCTTTCACCTCCCCTCACTTCCTTTCACCTCTCCTCTCTTTCTATCACCTTCCCTCAATTCCTTTCACATTCTCTCACTTCCTTTCACCTCCCCTTATTTCCTTTCTCCTCCCCTCAATTTCTTTCACCTCCCCTCACTTCCTTTCACCTCCCCTCACTTCATTTCACCTTCCCTCACTTTATTTCACCTCCCCTCTTTTCCTTTCACCTCCCCTTACTTACTTTAACATCCCCTCACTTCCTTTCACCTCCCTTTATTTCATTTCACCACCCCTCACTTCCTTTCACCTCCCCTCACTTCCTTTCACCTCCCCTCACTTCCTTACACATCCCCACACTTCCTTTCACCTCTCCTCTCTTTCTTTCACCTCCCCATATTTTATATCACCTCCCCCGATTTCCTTTTTATATCTTCTCACTTCCTTTCACCTCCCCTTACTTCTTTTCTCCTCCCCTCACTTTCTTTTCACCTCTCCTCACTTCCTTTAACATCCCTTCACTTCCTTTAACCTCCCCTCACTTTACTTAATCTCCCCTCACTTTCTTTTACCTCCCCTCATTTCCTTTCACCTCTCCTCTCTTCCTTTCACCTCCCCTACTTCCTTTCACCTCTACTCACTTCATTTCACCTCCCCTCACTTTCTTTTACCTCCTCTCACATACTTTAACCTCCCCTTACTTCCTTTAACATACTTTCACTTCCATTCACCTCCCCTTACTTTCTTTAACATCCCTTCACTTTTATTCACCTCCCCTCAATTCCTTTTGCCTCCCCTCACTTTCATTTAACTCCACTCACTTCCTTTCACCTCCCCTCACTTCCTTTTACCTCTCCTCACTTTCTTTCACCTTCCTTCGCTGCCTTTCATATACTTTCAAATCCTTATCGCTCCTCTTATTTCCTTTTACCTCCCCTAAATATCTTTCACCTCCCTTCACTTCCTTTCACCTTCCCTAAACTTCTTTCACCTCCTGTATATTCCTTTCATCTTTCCTCACTTCCAATCACTTCCACTTACTTCCTTACTCCTCCCCTCACTTTCTTTTACCTCCTCTCACATCCGTTCACCTCCCCTTACTTCCTTTAACATCCCCTCACTTCCATTCACCTCCCCTCACTTAACCCAACCCAACCCAAACCAACACAACCTATCCCATCCCAACCCAACCCAAACCAACCCAACCAAACACAACCCAAACCAACCCAACCCAACCCAACCCAACCCAACTTAACCGAACCCATCCCAACCCAACCCAACCCAACTAAACCCAACCCAACCCAACCAACCTTTCACATTCTCTCACTTTCTGTCACCTCCCCTCACTTCCTTTCACCTCCCCTCACTTCCCTTCACCTCCCCTCTATTTCATTCACCACCACTAATTTCCTTTCACCTCCCCTCGCTTCATTTCACCTACCCTCACTTTCTTTCATCTCTTATCGCTTCCTTTCACATTCTCTCACTTCCTTTACCTCCCCTCACTTCCTTTCACCTCCCCTCAATTTCTTTCACCTTCCCTGTCTTCCTTTCACATTCTCTCTCTTTCATTTACCTCCCCTCACTTCCTTTTGCCTCCCATCACTTCCTTTCACTTCCCCTTACTTCCTTTCACCTCCCATCCTTTTCTTTCATCTTCCCTCACTTCCTTTCACATTCTATCACTTCCTTTCACCTCTCCTTACCTTCTTTCACCTCCCCTCACTTCCTATCACGTCCCCTCACTTCATTTTACCTTCCCTCATTTTATTTCACCTCCCTCATTTCCTTTCACCTCCCCTTACTTCCTTTAACATCCCCTCACTTTCTTTCACCTCCCCTTACTTAATTTCACCAACCCTCACTTCCTTTCACCTCCACTCAATTCCTTTCACCCCCCTCACTTCATTTCACCTCCCCTCACTTTCTTTCACCTCTACTCGTTTCCTTTTACCTCCCCTCACTTCCTTTCACCTCCCCTTACTTCCTTTTACCTCCCCTCACTTCCATTCACTTCCCCTTACTTTCTTAAACATCCACTCACTTCCATTCACCTACCCTCACTTCTTTTCCCCTCCTCTCACTTCCTTTCACATTCTCTCTCTTTCATTCACCTCCCCTCATTTCCTTTCACCTCCCCTTACTTCCTTTAACATCCCCTCACTTTCTTTCACCTCCCCTTACTTAATTTCACCAACCCTCACTTCCTTTCACCTCCACTCAATTCCTTTCACCCCCCTCACTTCATTTCACCTCCCCTCACTTTCTTTCACCTCTACTCGTTTCCTTTCACCTCCCCTTACTTCCTTTTACCTCCCCTCACTTCCATTCACTTCCCCTTACTTTCTTAAACATCCACTCACTTCCATTCAACTACCCTCACTTCTTTTCCCCTCCTCTCACTTCCTTTCACATTCTCTCTCTTTCATTCACCTCCCCTCACTTCCTTTCAACTCCCCTTACTTCCTTTCACCTCTCCTCTCTTTCTATCACCTTCCCTCAATTCATTTCACATGCTCTCACTTCCTTTCACCTCCCCTTATTTCCTTTCTCCTCCCCTCAATTTCTTTCAACTCCCCTCACTTCCTTTCACCTCCCCTCACTTCTATTCACCTTCCCTCACTTTATTTCACCTCCCCTAACTTCCTTTCACCTCCCCTTACTTACTTTAATATCCCCTCACTTCCTTTCACCTCCCCTTATTTCATTTCACCACCCCTCACTTCCTTTCACCTCCCCTCACTTCCTTTCACCTCCCCTCACTTCCTTTCACCTCCCCTCACTTCCTTTTACCTCCCCTGTCTTCATTTCACCTCCGCTCATTTCCTTTCACCTCCATTCACTTCCTTTCATCTCCCCTCATTTTCTTTCACCTTTATTCACTTCCTTTCACATTCTCTCACTTCATTTTACCTCCCATCACATCCTTTCACCTCCCCTTACTTTCTTTAACATCCCCTCACTTCCATTCACCTCCCCTCAATTCCTTTCGCCTCCCCTCATTTCCAATCACCTCCCCCTCTCTTCCTTTCAACTCCCCTCACTTCCTTTCACCTCCCCTCTCTTCCTTTCACCTCCCCTCTCTTCCTTTACCTCGCCTCACTTCCTTTCACCTTCCCTCGCTTCCTTTCACATTCTCTCACTTTCATTCACCTCCCCTAACTTTCTTTCACCTCCCCACTCTTCCTTTCATCTCCCCTCACTTCCTTTCACCTCCCCTCACTTCCTTTCACCACCCTTCATTTTATTTCATCTTCCATTGCTTCCTTTCACATTTTTTCATTCCTTTTACCTCCCCTTATTTCCTTTTACCTCCCCTCATTATTTTTCACCTCCCCTCACTTTCTTTCACCTTCACTGTCTTCCTTTCACATTCTCTCTCTTTCATTTACCTCCCCTCAATTCCTTTTGCCTCCCATCACTTCCTTTCACTTCCCCTCACTTCCTTTCACCTCCCATCCTTTTCTTTCACCTTCCCTCACTTCCTTTCACATTCTCTCACTTCCTTTCACCTCCGCTCACTTCCTTTCACCTCCCCTCACTTCATTTCAACTTCCCTCATTTTATTTCACCACCCCTCACTTCCTTTCACCTCCCCTCATTTCCATTCGCCTCCCCTCACTTCCTTTCAACTCCCCTAGCTTTCTTTCATCTCCCCTCTCTTCCTTTTACCTCCCCTCACTTCCTTTCACTTCCCCTCACTTCATTTCACCTCCCCTCACTTTCCTTTACCTCTACTCGTTTCCTTTCACCTCCCCTCACTTCCTTTCACCTCCCCTTACTTCCTTTTATCTCCCCTCACTTCCATTCACTTCCCCTTACTTTCTATAACATCCACTCACTTCCATTCACCTCCCCTCACTTCTTTTCCAATTCTCTCACTTCCTTTCAATCCTCTCACTTCCTTTAATATCCCCTCACTTCCTTTAACCTCACCTGACTTCATTTCACCTCCCCTCAATTTCTTTCATTTCCACTTGCTTCCTTTCATCTCCCCTCATTTCCTTTCATCTCCCCTCACTTTCTTTCACCTTCCCTTACTTCCTTTCACATTCTCTCTCTTTCATTATCCTCCCCTCACTTCCTTTCAACTCCCCTTATTTCCTTTCTCCTCCCCTCAATTTCTTTCACCTCCCCTCACTTCCTTTCACCTCCCCTCACTTCATTTCACCTTCCCTCACTTTATTTCACCTCCCCTCACTTCCTTTCACCTCCCCTTACTTACTTTAACATCCCCTCACTTCCTTTAACCTCCCCTTATTTCATTTCACCACCCCTTACTTCCTTTCACCTCCCCTTATTTCCTTTCACCTCCCCTCACTTCCTTTCATCTCCCCTCACTTCCTTTTACCTCCCCTCTCTTCCTTTCACCTCCCCTCTCTTCCTTTCACCTCCCTCTCTTCCTTTTACCTCGCCTCACTTCCTTTCACCTTCCCTCGCTTCCTTTCACATTCTCTCACTTTCATTCACCTCCCCTCACTTCCTTTCACCTCCCCACTCTTCCTTTCATGTCCCCTCACTTCCATTCACCCCCCTCACTTCTTTTCACCTTCCCTAACTTTATTACACCTCCCCTCACTTCCTTTCACCTTCCCTTACTTCCCTTAATATCCCCTTACTTAATTTCACCACCACTCACTTCCTTTCACCTCTCCTCATTTCCTTTCGCCTCCCCTCACTTCCTTTCACCTTCCCTCGCCTACTTTCACCTCCCCTCTCTTCCTTTCACCTCCCCTCACTTCCTTTCACACCCCCCTCACTCCATTTCACCTCTCCTCACTTTCTTTCACCTCTTCTCGTTTCCTTTCACATCCCCTCACTTCTTTTCCCCACCTCTCACTTCCTTTCACCTCCTCTCACTTCCTTTAACATCCCCTCACTTCCTTTAACCTCACCTCACTTCATTTCTCCTCCCCTCACTTTCTTTCATTTCCCCTTGCTTCCTTTCATCTCCCCTCATTTCCTTTCACCTCCCCACACTTTCTTTCACCTTCCCTTACTTCCTTTCACATTCTCTCTCTTTCATTCACCTCCCCTCACTTCCTTTCACCTCCCCTCACTTCCTTTCACCTCTCCTCTCTTTCTATCACCTTCCCTCAATTCCTTTCACATTCTCTCACTTCCTTTCACCTCCCCTTATTTCCTTTCTCCTCCCCTCAATTTCTTTCACCTCCCCTCACTTCCTTTCACCTCCCCACACTTCATTTCACCTTCCCTCACTTTATTTCACCTCCCCTCTTTTCCTTTCACCTCCCCTTACTTACTTTAACATCCCCTCACTTCCTTTCACCTCCCTTTATTTTCATTTCACCACCCCTCACTTCCTTTCACCTCCCCTCACTTCCTTTCACCTCCCCTCACTTCCTTTCACATCCCCACACTTCCTTTCACCTCTCCTCTCTTTCTTTCACCTCCCCATATTTTATATCACCTCCCCCCACTTCCTTTTTATATCTTCTCACTTCCTTTCACCTCCCCTCACTTCTTTTCTCCTCCCCTCACTTTCTTTTCACCTCTCCTCACTTCCTTTAACATCCCTTCACTTCCTTTAACCTCCCCTCACTTTACTTAATCTCCCCTCACTTTCTTTTACCTCCCCTCATTTCCTTTCACCTCTCCTCTCTTCCTTTCACCTCCCCTACTTCCTTTCACCTCTACTCACTTCATTTCACCTCCCCTCACTTTCTTTTACCTCCTCTCACATACTTTAACCTCCCCTTACTTCCTTTAACATACTTTCACTTCCATTCACCTCCCCTTACTTTCTTTAACATCCCTTAACTTTTATTCACCTCCCCTCAATTCCTTTAGCCTCCCCTCACTTTCATTTAACTCCACTCACTTCCTTTCACCTCCCCTCACTTCCTTTTACCTCTCCTCACTTTCTTTCAATTTCCTTCGCTGCCTTTCATATACTTTCACATCCTTATCGCTCCCCTTATTTCCTTTTACCTCCCCTAAATATCTTTCACCTCCCTTCACTTCCTTTCACCTTCCCTCAACTTCTTTCACCTCCTGTATCTTCCTTTCATCTTTCCTCACTTCCAATCACTTCCACTTACTTCCTTACTCCTCCCCTCACTTTCTTTTACCTCCTCTCACATCCGTTCACCTCCCCTTACTTCCTTTAACATCCCCTCACTTCCATTCACCTCCCCTCACTTAACCCAACCCAACCCAAACCAACCCAACCCAACCCAAATCAACACAACCCATCCCATCCCAACCCAACCCAAACCAACACAACCAAACACAACCCAAACCAACCCAACCCAACCCAACCCAACTTAACCGAACCCATCCCAACCCAACCCAACCCAACTAAACCCAACCCAACCCAACCAACCTTTCACATTCTCTCACTTTCTGTCACCTCCCCTCACTTCCTTTCACCTCCCCTCACTTCCCTTCACCTCCCCTCTATTTCATTCACCACCACTAATTTCCTTTCACCTCCCCTCGCTTCATTTCACCTACCCTCACTTTCTTTCATCTCTTATCGCTTCCTTTCACATTCTCTCACTTCCTTTACCTCCCCTCACTTCCTTTCACCTCCCCTCAATTTCTTTCACCTTCCCTGTCTTCCTTTCACATTCTCTCACTTTCATTTACCTCCCCTCACTTCCTTTTGCCTCCCATCACTTCCTTTCACTTCCCCTCACTTCCTTTCACCTCCCATCCCTTTCTTTCACCTTCCCTCACTTCCTTTCACATTCTATCACTTCCTTTCACCTCTCCTTACCTTCTTTCACCTCCCCTCACTTCCTATCACCTCCCCTCACTTCATTTCACCTTCCCTCATTTTATTTCACCTCCCCTCAATTCCTTTCACCTCCCCTTACTTCCTTTAACATCCCCTCACTTTCTTTCACCTCCCCTTACTTAATTTCACCAACCCTCACTTCCTTTCACCTCCACTCAATTCCTTTCACCCCCCTCACTTCATTTCACCTCCCCTCACTTTCTTTCACCTCTACTCGTTTCCTTTCACCTCCCCTCACTTCCTTTCACCTCCCCTTACTTCCTTTTACCTCCCCTCACTTCCATTCACTTCCCCTTACTTTCTTAAACATCCACTCACTTCCATTCACCTTCCCTCACTTCTTTTCCCCTCCTCTCACTTCCTTTCACATTCTCTCTCTTTCATTCACCTCCCCTCATTTCCTTTCACCTCCCCTTACTTCCTTTAACATCCCCTCACTTTCTTTCACCTCCCCTTACTTAATTTCACCAACCCTCACTTCCTTTCACCTCCACTCAATTCCTTTCACCCCCCCTCACTTCATTTCACCTCCCCTCACTTTCTTTCACCTCTACTCGTTTCCTTTCACCTCCCCTCACTTCCTTTCACCTCCCCTTACTTCCTTTTACCTCCCCTCACTTCCATTCACTTCCCCTTACTTTCTTAAACATCCACTCACTTCCATTCACCTACCCTCACTTCTTTTCCCCTCCTCTCACTTCCTTTCACATTCTCTCTCTTTCATTCACCTCCCCTCACTTCCTTTCAACTCCCCTTACTTCCTTTCACCTCTCCTCTCTTTCTATCACCTTCCCTCAATTCCTTTCACATGCTCTCACTTCCTTTCACCTCCCCTTATTTCCTTTCTCCTCCCCTCAATTTCTTTCAACTCCCCTCACTTCCTTTCACCTCCCCTCACTTCTATTCACCTTCCCTCACTTTATTTCACCTCCCCTAACTTCCTTTCATCTCCCCTTACTTACTTTAATATCCCCTCACTTCCTTTCACCTCCCCTTATTTCATTTCACCACATCTCACTTCCTTTCACCTCCCCTCACTTCCTTTCACCTCCCCTCACTTCCTTTCACCTCCCCTCACTTCCTTTTACCTCCCCTCTCTTCATTTCACCTCCGCTCATTTCCTTTCACCTCCATTCACTTCCTTTCATCTCCCCTCATTTTCTTTCACCTTTTCTCACTTCCTTTCACATTCTCTCACTTCATTTTACCTCCCATCACATCCTTTCACCTCCCCTTACTTTCTTTAACATCCCCTCACTTCCATTCACCTCCCCTCAATTCCTTCCGCCTCCCCTCACTTCCAATCACCTCCCCCTCCCTTCCTTTCAACTCCCCTCACTTCCTTTCACCTCCCCTCTCTTCCTTTCACCTCCCCTCTCTTCCTTTACCTCGCCTCACTTCCTTTCACCTTCCCTCGCTTCCTTTCACATTCTCTCACTTTCATTCACCTCCCCTAACTTTCTTTCACCTCCCCACTCTTCCTTTCATCTCCCCTCACTTCCTTTCACCTCCCCTCACTTCCTTTCACCACCCTTCATTTTATTTCATCTTCCATTGCTTCCTTTCACATTTTTTCATTCCTTTTACCTCCCCTTATTTCCTTTTACCTCCCCTCATTATTTTTCACCTCCCCTCACTTTCTTTCACCTTCACTGTCTTCCTTTTACATTCTCTCTCTTTCATTTACCTCCCCTCAATTCCTTTTGCCTCCCATCACTTCCTTTCACTTCCCCTCACTTCCTTTCACCTCCCATCCTTTTCTTTCACCTTCCCTCACTTCCTTTCACATTCTCTCACTTCCTATCACCTCCCCTCACTTCCTTTCACCTCCCCTCACTTCATTTCAACTTCCCTCATTTTATTTCACCACCCCTCGCTTCCTTTCACCTCCCCTCATTTCCACTCGCCTCCCCTCACTTCCTTTCAACTCCCCCCGCTTTCTTTCACCTCCCCTCTCTTCCTTTTACCTCCCCTCACTTCCTTTCACTTCCCCTCACTTCATTTCACCTCCCCTCACTTTCTTTTACCTCTACTCGTTTCCTTTCACCTCCCCTCACTTCCTTTCACCTCCCCTTACTTCCATTTATCTCCCCTCACTTCCATTCACTTCCCCTTACTTTCTATAACATCCACTCACTTCCATTCACCTCCCCTCATTTCTTTTCCAATTCTCTCACTTCCTTTCAATCCTCTCACTTCCTTTAATATCCCCTCACTTCCTTTAACCTCACCTGACTTCATTTCACCTCCCCTCAATTTCTTTCATTTCCACTTGCTTCCTTTCATCTCCCCTCATTTCCTTTCACCTCCCCTCACTTTCTTTCACCTTCCCTTACTTCCTTTCACATCCTCTCTCTTTCATTATCCTCCCCTCACTTCCTTTCAACTCCCCTTATTTCCTTTCTCCTCCCCTCAATTTCTTTCACCTCCCCTCACTTCCTTTCACCTCCCCTCACTTCATTTCACCTTCCCTCACTTTATTTCACCTCCCCTCACTTCCTTTCACCTCTCCTTACTTACTTTAACATCCCCTCACTTCCTTTAACCTCCCCTTATTTCATTTCACCACCCCTTACTTCCTTTCACCTCCCCTTATTTCCTTTCACCTCCCCTCACTTCCTTTCATCTCCCCTCACTTCCTTTTACCTCCCCTCTCTTCCTTTCACCTCCCCTCTCTTCCTTTCACCTCCCCTCTCTTCCTTTTACCTCGCCTCACTTCCTTTCACCTTCCCTCGCTTCCTTTCACATTCTCTCACTTTCATTCACCTCCCCTCACTTCCTTTCACCTCCCCACTCTTCCTTTCATGTCCCCTCACTTCCATTCACCCCCCTCACTTCTTTTCACCTTCCCTAACTTTATTACACCTCCCCTCACTTCCTTTCACCTCCCTTACTTCCTTTAACATCCCCTTACTTAATTTCACCACCACTCACTTCCTTTCACCTCTCCTCATTTCCTTTCGCCTCCCTTCACTTCCTTTCACCTTCCCTCGCTTACTTTCACCTCCCCTCTCTTCCTTTCACCTCCCCTCACTTCCTTTCACACCCCCTCACTCCATTTCACCTCTCCTCACTTTCTTTCACCTCTTCTCGTTTCCTTTCACATCCCCTCACTTCTTTTCCCCACCTCTCACTTCCTTTCACCTCCTCTCACTTAATTTAACATCCCCTCACTTCCTTTAACATCACCTCACTTCATTTCTCCTCCCCTCACTTTCTTTCATTTCCCCTTGCTTCCTTTCATCTCCCCTCATTTCCTTTCACCTCCCCTCACTTTCTTTCACCTTTCCTTACTTCCTTTCACATTCTCTGTCTTTCATTCACCTCCCCTCACTTCCTTTCAACTCCCCTTACTTCCTTTCACCTCTCCTCTCTTTCTATCACCTTCCCTCAATTCCTTTCACATTCTCTCACTTCCTTTCACATTCTCTCACTTCCTTTCACCTCCCCTTATTTCCTTTCTCCTCCCCTCAATTTCTTTCACCTCGCCTCACTTCCTTTCACCTCCCCTCACTTCTATTCACCTTCCCTCACTTTATTTCACCTCCCCTAACTTCCTTCTCCTCCCGTTACTTACTTTAACATCCTCTCACTTCCTTTCACCTCCTTTTATTTCATTTCACCACCCCTCACTTCCTTTCACCTCCCCTCACTTCCTTTAACCTCCCCTCACTTCCTTTCACCTCCCTCACTTCCTTTTACCTCCCCTCTCTTCCTTTCACCTCCGCTCATTTCCTTTCACCTCCATTCACTTCCTTTCATCTCCCCTCATTCTCTTTCACCTTTTCTCAATTCCTTTCACATTCTCTCACTTCATTTTACCGTCCCATCATTTCCTTTCACCTCCCCTTACTTTCTTTAACATCCCCTAACTTCCATTCACCTCCCCTCAATTCTTTTCGCCTCCCCTCACTTCCAATCACCTCCCCACTCTTCCTTTCAACTCCCCTCACGTCCTTCACCTCTCCTCACTTTCTTTTAACTTCCCTGTCTTCCTTTCACATTCTCTCTCTTTCATTTACCTCCCCTCATTTCCTTTTGCCTCTCATCACTTCCTTTCACTTCCCCTCACTTCCTTCACCTCCCATCCCTTTATTTCAGCTTCCCTTACTTCCTTTCACATTCTCTCACTTCCTTTCACCTCTCCTTACTTCCTTTCACCTCTTCTCACTTCCTTTCACCTCCCCTCACTTCATTTCACCTTCCCTCATTTTATTTCACCTTTCCTCACTTCCTATCACCCTCCCCATACTTCCTTTAACATCACCTTACTTTCTTTTAACCTCCCCTTACTTATTTCACCACCCCTCACTTCCTTTCACCTCCCCTCATTTCCTTTCGCCTCCTCTCACTTCCTTTCAACTCCATCCATTTCCTTTCACATCTTCTTACTTCCTTTCACCTCCCCTCACTTCCTTTCAACTCCCCCCACTTCCTTTCACCTCCCCTCACTTCTTTTACCCTCCTCTCACTTACTTTAACATCCTATAAATTAATTTAAAATCCACTCTCTTCCTTTAACCTCACCTCACTTCATTTCACCTCCCCTCACTTTCTTTCACCTCCCCTAACTTCCTTTCACCTCCCCCCACTTCCTTTCACCTCCCCTCAATTCCTTTCACCTTTTCTCTCTTCCTTTCACCTCCTCTCACTTCCTTTCACCTCCCCTCACTTCATTACACCACCCCTCACTTTCTTTCACCTTCCCTGTCTTCCTTTTACATTCTCTTTCTTTCATTTACCTCCCCTCACTTCCTTTTGCCTCCATAACTTCCTTTCACCTCCCCTCACTTCTTTTCACCTCTTATCCCTTTCCTTCACCTTCCCTCACTTTCTTTCACATTCTCTCACTTCCTTTCACCTCCCCTTACTTCTTTTAACTCCCCTCACTTCCTTTCATCTCCCCTCACTTCATTTCACCTTCCCTCACTTTATTTCACCTCCCCTCACTTCCTTTCACCTCCCCTTACTTCCTTTAACATCCCCTTACCTAATTTCACCACCACTCACTTCCTTTCACCTCTCCTCATTTCCTTTCGCCTCCCCTCACTTCCTTTCACCTTCCCTCGCTTCCTTTCACCTCCACTCTCTTCCTTTCACCTCCTTTCACTTCCTTTCACACCCCCTCACTTCATTTCACCTACCCTCACTTTCATTCACCTCTTCTCGTTTCCTTTCACCTCCCCTCACTTCCTTTCACCTCCCCTCATTTCTTTTCCCCTCCTCTCACTTCCTTTCACCTCCTCTCACTTCCTTTAACATCCCCTCACTTCCTTTAACCTCACCTCACTTCATTTCTCCTCCCCTCATTTTCTTTCATTTCCCCTTGCTTCCTTTCATCTCCCCTCATTTCCTTTCACCTCCCCTCACTTTCTTTCACCTTCCCTTACTTCATTTCACATTCTCTCTCTTTCATTCACCTCCCCTCAATTCCTTTCACCTCCCCTCACTTCCTGTCATCTCTCCTCTCTTTCTATCACCTTCCCTCAATTCCTTTCACATTCTCTCACTTCCTTTCACCTCCCCTTATTTCCTTTCTCCTCCCCTCAATTTCTTTCACCTCCCCTCACATCCTTTCACCTCCCCTCACTTCATTTCACCTTCCCTCACTTTATTTCACCTCCCCTCACTTCCTTTCACCTCCCCTTACTTTAACATCCCCTCACTTCCTTTAACCTCCCCTTATTTCATTTCACCACCCCTCACTTCCTTTCACCTCCCCTCACATCCTTTAACATCCCCTCACTTCCTTTCACCTCCCCTCACTTCCTTTCACCTCCCGTCTCTTTTTATCACCTCCCCTTACTTTATATCACCTCCCCCCCACTTCCTTTCACCTCTTCTCACTTCCTTTCACCTCCCCTCTCTTCTTTTCTCCTCCCCTCTCTTCCTTTCACCTCTCCTTACTTCCTTTAACTTCCCTTCACTTCCTTTAACCTCCTCTCACTTTACTTCATCTCCCCTCACTTTCTTTTACCTCCCCTCACTTCCTTTCACCTCCCCTCACTTCCTTTCACCACCCCTCATTTTCTTTCACCACTCCTCTCTTCCTTACACCTCCCCTCACTTCCTTTCACCTCTACTCACTTCATTTCACCTCCCCTCACTTTCTTTTACCTCCTTTCACATACTTTCACCTCCCCTTACTTCCTTTAACATACTTTCACATCCATTCACCTCCCCTCACTTAACCCAACCCAACCCAAACCAACCCAACCCAACCCAACCCAAACCAACACAACCCATCCCATCCCAACCCAACACAACCCAACCCAACCCAACACAACCCAAACCAACCCAACCCAACCCAACCCTAACCAACCCAACCCAACACAAACCAACCCAAAGCAACCAAACCCAACCCAACTTAACCCCAACCCATCCCAACCCAACCCAACTAAACCCAACACAACCCAACTAACCTTTCACATTCTCTTACTTTCTGTCACCTCCCCTCACTTCCTTTCGCCTCCCCTCAGTTCGTTTCACCTCCCCTTATTTTATTTCAACTCCCCTCACTTCCTTTCACCTCCCCTCACTTCCCTTCACCCCCCTCTATTTCTTTCACCACCACTAAATTCCTTTCACCTCCCCTCCCTTCATTTCATCTACCCTCACTTTCTTTCATCTCTTCTGGCTTAATTTCACATTCTCTCACTTCCTTTACCTCCCCTCACTTCTTTTCACCTCCCCTCACTTTCTTTCACCTTCCCTGTCTTCCTTTCATATTCTCTCTATTTCATTTACCTCCCCTCACTTCCTTTCACCTCCCAACCCTTTCTTTCACATTCCCTCACTTCCTTTCACATTCTCTCACTTCCTTTCACCTCTCCTTACTTCCTTTCACCTCCCCTCACATCCTTTCACCTCCCTCACTTCATTTCACCTTCCCTCATTTTATTTCACTTCCCCTCAGTTCCTTTCACCTCCCCTTACTTCCTTTAACATCCCCTCACTATCTTTCACCTCCCCTTATTCAATTTCACCACCCCTCACTTTCTTTCACCTCCCCTCACTTCCTTTCACCCCCCCTCACTTAATTTCACCTCCCTCACTTTCTTTCATCTCTACTCGTTTCCTTTCACATCCCCTCACTTCCTTTCACCTCCCCTTACTTCCTTTTACCTCCCCTCACTTCCATTCACTTCCCCTTACTTTCTTTAACATCCCCTCACTTCCATTCACCTCCCCCCACTTCTTTTCCCCTCCTCTCACTTCCTTTCAACTCCTCTCACTTCCTTTAATATCCACTCAATTCCTTTAACCTCACCTCACTTCTTTTCTCCTCCCCTCAATTTCTTTCATTTCCACTTGCTTCCTTTCATCTCCCCTCATTTCTTTCACCTCCCCTCACTTTCTTTCAACTCTCCTTACTTCCTTTCACCTCTCCTCTCTTTCTATCACCTTCCCTCAATTCCTTTCACATTCTCTCACTTCCTTTCACCTCCCCTTATTTCCTTTCTCCTCCCCTCAATTTCTTTCACCTCCCCTCACTTCTTTTCACCTCCCCTCACTTCATTTCAACTTCCCTCACTTTAATTCACCTCCCCTCACTTCCTTTCACCTCCCCTTACTTACTTTAACATCCCCTCACTTCCTTTCACCTCCCCTTATTTAATTTCACCACCCCTCACTTCCTTTCACCTCCCCTTACTTCCTTTCACCTCCCTCACTTCCTTTCACCTCCCCTCACTTCCTTTCACCTCCCCTCTCTTCCTTTCACCTCCGCTCATTTCCTATCACCTCCATTCACTTCTTTTCATCTCCCCTCATTTTCTTTCACCTTTTCTCACTTCCTTTCACATTCTCTCACTTCATTTTACCTCCCATCACTTCCTTTCACCTCCCCTTACTTTTTTTAATATCCCCTCACTTCCTTTCACCTCCCCTCAATTCCTTTCGCCTCCCCTCACTTCCATTCACCTCTCCTCTCTTTCTATCACCTTCCCTCAATTCCTCTCACATTCTCTCACTTCCTTTCAACTCCCCTTATTTCCTTTCTCCTCCCCTCAATTTCTTTCACCTCCCTTCACTTCCTTTCACCTCCCCTCACTTCATTTCATCTTCCCTCACTTTATTTTACCTCCCCTAACTTCCTTTCACCTCCCCTTACTTACTTTAACATCCCCTCATTTCCTTTCAACTCCCCTTATTTCATTTCACCACCCCTCACTTCCTTTCACCTCCCCTTACTTCCTTTCACCTCCCCTCACTTCCTTTCACCTCCCCTCACTTCCTTTCACCTCCCCTCTCTTCCTTTCACCTCCGCTCATATCCTTTCACCTCCATTCACTTCGTTTCATCTCCCCTCATTTTCTTTCACCATTTCTCACTTCCTTTCACATTCTCTCACTTCATTTTACCTCCCATCACTTCCTTTCACCCCCCCTTACTTTCTTTAACATCCCCTCACTTCCATTCACCTCCCCTCAATTCCTTTCGCCTCCCCTCACTTCCATTCACCTCCCCTCACTTCCTTTCATCTCCACTCACTTCCTTTCACCTCCCTTCTCTTCCTTTCACCTCCCCTCTCTTCCTTTTACTTCGCCTCACTTCCTTTCACCTTCCCTCGCTTCCTTTCACATTCTCTCACTTTCATTCACCTCCCCTCAATTCCTTTCACCTCCCCACTCTTCCTTTCATGTCCCCCTCACTTCCATTCACCTCCCCTCACTTCCTTTCACCTCCCTTCAATTTATTTCATCTTCCCTTGTTTCCTTTCACATTTCTTAATTCCTTTTACCTCCCCTTATTTCCTTTTACCTCCCCTCATTATTTTTCACCTCCCTTCAATTCCTTTCATATTTCCTCATTTCCTTTCACCTCTCCTCACTTCGTTTCACCTACTCCTAATTCCTTTCACCCCTCTCACTTCTTTTCAACTACCCTCACTTCCTTTCACCTTTCCTCACTTCCATTCAGCTTCCTTCAACTTCTTTCACCTCCTGTCGCTTCCTTTCACCTTTCCTCACTTCCATTCACTTCCACTTACTTCCTTTCCTCTCCCCTCACTTTCTTTCACCTCCTCTCACTTCTTTCACCTCCCCTTATTTCTTTTAATATTCCCTCACTTCCATTCACCTCCTCTCACATAACACAAACCAACCCAACCCAACCCAACCAAACCCAAACCTACCCAACTCAACCCAACCCAACCGAACCCCACCCAACCCAACCTAACCCAATCCAACCCAACCCAACCCATCCCATCCCAACCCAACCCAACAAACCTATGATATTCTCTTACTTTCTTTCAACTCCCCTCACTTACTTTTACCTCCCCTTACTTCCTTTAACATCCCCTCACTTCCATTTACCTCCCCTCACATCCTTTCGCCTCCCCTCACTTCCTTTCACCTACCCTCATTTCCTTTAACATCCCCTCACATCCATTTACCTAACATTACATCCTTTCGCCTCCCCTCACTTCCTTTCACCTCCATCCACTTCCTTTCACCTCTTCTCACTTCCTTTCACCTCCCCTCACTTCCTTTCACCTCTTCCCACATCCTTTCACCTCCCCTCACTTCTTTTCCCCTCCTCTCACTTCCTTTCACCTCCTCTCACTTCCTTAAACATCCCCTCACTTCCTTTAACCTCACCTCACTTCATTTCACCTCCCCTCACTTTCTTTCACCTCCCCTCACTTCCTTTCACCACCCCTCACTTCCTTTCATCTCCCCTCATTTCCTTTCACCTCTTCTCTCTTCCTTTCACCTCCCCTCAATTCCTTTCACCTCCCCTAACTTCATTTCACCTCCCATCCCTTTCCTTTACCTTCCCTCAGATCCTTTCACATTCTCTCACTTCCTTTCCCCTCCCCTTACTACTTTTCAACTCGCCTTACTTCCTTTAACATCCCCTTACTTAATTTCACCATCACTCACTTCCTTTCACCTCTCCTCATTTCCTTTCGCTTCCCCTCAGTTCCTTTCACCTCTTCTCGTTTCCTTTCACCTCCCCTCACTTCCTTTCACCTCCTCTCACTTCCTTTAACATCCCCTCACTTCCTTTAACCTCACCTCACTTCAATTCACCTCTTCTCACTTTCTTTCATTTCCACTTGCTTCCTTTCATCTCCTCTCATTTCCTTTCACCTATTCTCACATTCTTTCACCTTCCCTTACTTCCTTTCACATTCTCTCTCTTTCATTCACCTCTACTCACTTCCTTTCACCTCCCCTTACTTCCTTTCACCTCCCCTCACTTCCTTTCACCTCCCCTCACTTCCTTTCACCTCCCCTCTCTTCCTTTCACCTCCGCTCATATCCTTTCACCTCCATTCACTTCCTTTCATCTCCCCTCATTTTCTTTCACCTTTTCTCACTTCCTTTCACATTCTCTCACTTCATTTTACCTCCCATCACTTCCTTTCACCTCCCCTTACTTTCTTTAACATCCCCTCACTTCAATTTAAATTCAATCATTTCCTACTCCTACTTCCTTTCACCCACCTCACTTCCTCTAACCTCTCTCACTTCTTCTCAACTTTCCTCACTTCATTTTACATCCCCTCACTTTCTTTCACCTCTTCGCACGTCTATTTACTTTCCCTCACTTCCCCTCAGCTCCCATCGCTCCCCCTCACCTCCCATCACTTTTCCTCTCTTCCTTTCACCTCCACTTACTTCCTTTCACCTCCCCTCACTTTCTTTCATCTCCCCTCGCTTCCTTTCCCCTCCATTCACTTTCTTTCAACTCCTTTCACTTTCTTTCACCTTTTCTCATTTTCTTTCACATTCTCTCACTTCCTTTTAGCTCCCCTCACTTTTCTTTCAACTTCCCTCACTTACTGTCACATTCTCTCACTTCCTTTTACCTCCCCTCACTTCTTTTCATCTCTCCTCACTTCTTTTCGCCTACCCTCACTTCCATTCACCCTCCCTCGGCTTCTTTCACCTCCTGTCACTTCCTTTCGACTTTCCTTACCTCCATTCACTTCCACTTACTTCCTTTCTACTCCCCTCACTTTCTTTTACCTCCTCTCACATCCTTTTACCTCCCCTTACTTCCTTAAACTTCCACTCACTTCCATTCACCTCCCCTCACTTAATTCAACCCAACCCAATCCAACCCAACCCAACCCAATCCAACCCAAACCAACCCAACCCAACCCAACCAAACCCAACACAACCAAACCCAACCCAACCCAACCCAACCAACCTTTCACATTCTCTCACTTTCTGTCAACACTCCTAACTTACTTTTACCTCCCCTTACTTCTTTTAACATATTCTCACTTCCATTCACCTCCCCTCACATCCTTTCGCCTCCCCTCACTTCCTTTAACCTCCCCTCACATCCTTTCACCTCCCTTCAGTTCCTTTCAACTACCCTTACTTCATTTCACCTCCCCTCATTTCCTTTCACCTCCCCTCACATCCTTTTACCTCCCCTTACTTCCTTTTACCTCCTCTTACTTCCTTTCACATCCCCTCACTTCCTTTCACCTCCCTCACTTCCTTTTACCTGCCCTCTCTTTCTTTCACCTCCCCTTACTTCATTTCACCTCCCCCCACTTCCTTTCACCTCTTCTCACTTCCTTTCACCTCCCCTCATTTCTTTTCTCCTCCCCTCACTTCCTTTCACCTCCCCTCACTTCCTTTAACATCCCTTCACTTCCTTTAACCTCCCCTCACTTCATTTCATCTCTTCTAACTTTCTTTCACCTCTCCTCACTTCCTTTCACCTCCCCTCACTTCCTTTCACCTCCCCTCATTTCCTTTTACCTCTTCTCTCTTTCTTTCAGCTCCCCTCATTTTCTTTCATCTCCCCTCGCTTCCTTTCATCTCCCCTCATTTCCTTTCACCTCCCCTCACTTTCTTTCACCTTCCCTCACTTCCTTTCACAGTCTCTCTCTTTCGTTCACCTCCCCTCACTTCCTTTCGCCACCCCTCACTTCCTTTCACCTCCCCTCACTTCCTATCACCTCCCCTCTCTTTCTTTCACCTCCCCTCTTTTCCTTTCACCTCCCCTTACTTACTTTAACATCCCCTCACTTCCTTTCACTTCCCCTCACATCCTTTCGCCTCCCCTCACTTCCTTTCACCTCCCCTCATTTCCTTTCACCTCTCCTCTCTTCCTTTCACCTCCCCTCACTTCCTTTCACCACCCCTCACTTCATTTCATCTCCCCTCACCTTCTTTCATCTCTCCTACCTTCCTTTCATCTCCCCTAATTTCCTTTCACCTCCCCTCACTTTATTTAAACTTCCCTCACTTCCTTTCACAGTCTCTCTCTTTCATTCACCTCCACTCACTTCCTTTCGTCACCCCTCACTTTATTTCACCACCCCTCAATTTCTTTCACCTCCCCTAACTTCCTTTTACCTCCCCTCACTTTCTTTCACCTCCCTTCACTTTCTTTCACCTTTTCTCACTTCCTTTCACATTCTCTCACTTCCTTTTACCTCCCCATACCTTCTTTCACCTTCCCTCACTTCCTTTCACATTCTCTCACTTCCTTTCACCTCCCCTTACTTCTTTTCATCTCCCCTCTCTCCTTTTCACATCCCTCACTTCCTTTCACCTACCCTCACTTCCATTCTACTTCCCTCAACTTCTTTCAACTCCTGTCACTTCCTTTTTACTTTCCTCACTTCCATTCACTTCCACTTACATCCTTTCTCCTCCCCTCAATTACTTTCAACTCCCCTCACTTCCTTTCACCTCCCCTCACTTCATTTCACTATCCCTCACTTTATTTCACCTCCCCTCACTTCCTTTCACCTCCCCTTACTTCCTTTAACATCCCCTCACTTCCTTTTAACTTTCCTCACTTCCATTCACTTCCACTTACATCCTTTCTCCTCCCCTCATTTAATTTCAACTCCCCTCATTTCCTTTCACCTCCCCTTACTTTATTTCAACATCCCTCACTTTATTTCACCTCCCCTCACTTCCTTTCACTCCCCCTTACTTCCTTTAACATCCCCTCACTTCTTTTCACCTCCCCTTATTTCATTTCACCACCCCTCGCTTTCTTTCAACTCCCCTCACTTCCTTTCACCTCCCCTCATTTCCATTCCCCTCCCCTCACTTCCTTTCACCTCCCCTCTCTTCCTTTCACCTCCGCTCATTTCCTTTCACCTCTACTCACTTCCTTTCATCTCCCCTCATTTTCTTTCACCTTTTCTCACTTCCTTTTACATTCTCTCACTTCCTTTTACCTCCCCTTATTTCCTTTTACCTCCCCTCATTATTTTTCACCTCCCTTCAATTCCTTTCATATTTCCTCAATTCCATTCACCTTCCCTCATTTCCTTTCACCTTCCCTCATTTCCTTTCACCTATCCTCACTTCCTTTCACTTACTCCTACTTCCTTTCACCCCACCTCACTTCCTTTAACATCACTCACTTCCTCTCACCTTTCCTCACTTCATTTTACATCCCCTTTTTTTCTTTCACCTTTTGCACGTCTATTTACTTTCCCTCATTTCCCCTCAGCTCCCATCGCTCCCCCTCACCTCCCATCAATTTTCCTCTCTTCCTTTCACCTCCACTCACTTCCTTTATCCTCTCCTCACTTTATTTCACCTCCCCTCACTTTCTTTCATCTCTTCTCGCTTCCTTTCACATTCTCTCACTACCTTTACCTCCCTTCACGTCCTTTCACCTCCCCTCACTTTCTTTCACCTTCCCTGTCTTCCTTTCACATTCTCTCTTTCATTTACCTCCCCTCACTTTTTTTTGCCTCCCATCACTTCCTTTCACTTCCCCTCACTTCCTTTCATCTCCCATCCCTTTATTTTACCTTCTTTTACTTCCTTTCACATTCTCTCAATTCCTTTCACCTCTCCTTACTTCCTTTCACCTCCTCTCACTTCCTTTCACCTCCTCTCACTTCATTTCACCTTCCCTCTTTTTATTTCACCTCCCCTCACTTCCTTTCACCTCCCCTTACTTCCTTTAACATCCCCTTACTTTCTTTCACCTCCTCTTACTAAATTTCACCACCCCTCACTTCCATTCACCTACCCTCATTTCCTTTCGCCTCCTCTCCCTTTTTTTTCACCTCCCCTCGCTTTCTTTCACCTCCCCTCTCTTCCTTTCACCTCCCCTCACTTCCTTTCACCACCCCTCACTTCATATCACCTCCCCTCACTTTCTGTCAACTCTACTCGTTTCCTTTCACCTCCCCTCACTTCCTTTCACCTCCCGTTACTTCCTTTTACCTCCCCTCACTTCCATTCACTTCCCCTTACTTTCTTTAACATCCCCTCACTTCCATTCACCTCCCCTCAATTCCTTTTGCTTCCCCTCACTTCCATTCACCTCCCCTCACTTCCTTTCACCTCCCCTCACTTCCTTTCACCTCTCCTCACTTTCTTTCACTTTCCTTCGCTGCCTTTCACATTCTTTCACATCCTTTTACCTCCCCTTATTTCCTTTTATCTCCCCTAACCATCTTTCACCTCCCTTCACTTCCTTTCACCTTCCCTCACTTCCTTTCACCTTCCCTCATTTCCTTTCACCTCTCCTCACTTCGTTTCACCTACTCCTAATTCCTTTCACCACCCCTCACTTCTTTTCATCTACCCTCACTTACTTTCACCTTTCCTCACTTCCATTCAGCTTCCCTCAACTTCTTTCACCTCCTGTCGCTTACTTTCACCTTTCCTCACTTCCATTCACTTCCACTTGCTTTCTTCTCCCGTCACTTTCTTTCACCTCCTCTCACTTCCTTTCACCTCCCCTTACTTCTTTTAACATCCCCTGACTTCCATTCACCTCCTCTCACTTAACCCAACCCAACCCAACCAAACTCAAACCTACCCAACCCAACCCAACCCAACCCAACCGAACCCCACACCACCCAACCCAATCCAACCCAACCCATCCAATCCCATCCCATTCCATCCCAACCCAACCAACCTATGATATTCTCTTACTTTCTTTCAACTCCCCTCACTTATTTTACCTCCCCTTACTTCCTTTAACATCCCCTCACATCCATTTACCTCCCCACACATCCTTTCGCCTCCCCTCACTTCCTTTCACCTCCCCTCATTTCCTTTAACATCCCCTCACTTCCATTTACCTCCCCTTACATCCTTTCGCCTCCTCTCACTTCCTTTCACCTCCATCCACTTCCTTTCACCTCTTCTCACTTCCTTTAACATCCCCTCACTTCCTTTAACCTCACCTCACTTCATTTCACCTCCCCTCATTTTCCTTCACCTGCCCTCTCATTCTTTCACCTCCCCTTACTTCATTTCACCTTCCCCCACTTCCTTTCACCTCTTCTCACTTCCTTTCACCTCCCCTCACTTCTTTTCTCCTCCCCTCACTTCCTTTCTCCTCCCCTCACCTCTTTTAACATCTCTTCACTTCCTTTAACCTCCCCTCACTTCATTTCATCTCTTCTCACTTTCTTTCAACTCCCCTCACTTCCTTTCACCTCCCCTCACTTCCTTTCACCTCCCCTCATTTCCTTTCACTTCTTCTCTCTTCCTTTCATCTCCCCTCACTTCCTTTCACCTCCCCTCAATTCATTTCACCTCCCCTCACTTTCTTTCATCTCCCCTCGTTTCCTTTCATCTCCCCTCATTTCCTTTCACCTCCCCTCACTTTCTTTCACCTTCCCTCACTTTCTTTCACAGTCTCTCTCTTTCGTTCAACTCCCCTCACTTCCTTTCGCCAACCCTCACTTCTTTTCACCTCCCCTCACTTCCTTTCTCCTCCTTTCCTTTCTTTCACCTTACCTAACTTCCTTTCACATTCTCTCACTTCATTTCATGTCCCCTCACTTTATTTTACCTCCTCTCACATACTTTCACCTCCCCTTACTTCCTTTAACATACCCTCACTTCCATTAAACTCCCCTCACTTAACCCAATTCAATCCAAACCAACCCAACCCAACCCAAACCAACCCAACCCAACCCATCCCATCCCAACCCAACCCAACCCAACCCAAACCAACCCAACCCAACTCAACCCTAACCAACCCAACCCAACCCAAACCAACCCAAAACAACCCAACCCAACCCAACCCAACCTAACCAACCTTTCACATTCTCTCACTTTCTTTCACCTCCCCTCACTTCCTTTTAGCTCCCCTCAGTTCGTTTCACCTCCCCTTACTTTATTTCAACTCCACTTACTTCCTTTCACCTCCCCTCACATCCCTTCAACACCCTCCATTTCTTTCACCACCACTCAGTTCCTTTCACTTTCCCTCACTTCATTTCACCTACCCTCAATTTCTTTCATCTCTTCTCGCTTCCTTTCACATTCTCTCACTTCCTTTACCTCCCCTTACTTCCTTTCACCTCCTCTTACTTCCTTTCAACCCCTTTCACTTCCTTTCACCTCCCCTCACTTTCTTTCACCTTCCCTGTCTTCCTTTCACATTCTCTCTCTTTCATTCACCTCCCCTCACATCCTTTTGACTCCCATCACTTCCTTTCAACTCCCCTAACTTCCTTTCACCCCCCATTCTTTTCTTTCAACTTCCCTCAATTCCTTTCACCTCCCCTCACTTCATTTAATCTTCCCTCATTTTATTTCACCTCCCCTCACTTCCTTTCACCTCCCCTTCCTTCCTTTAACATCCCCTCACTTCCTTTCACCTCCCCTTATTTCATTTCACCACCCCTCACATTCGTTCACCTCCCCTCACTTCCTTTCACCTCCCCTCAATTTCTTTCACCTCCCCTCACTTCCTTTCACCTCCACTCACTTCCTTCACCACCCCTCTCTTCCTTTCACCTCCGCTCATTTCCTTTCACCTCTACTGACTTCCTTTCACCTCCCCTTACTTCCTTTAACATCCCCTCACTTCCATTCACCTCCCCTTATTTCATTTCACCACCCCTCCCTTTCTTTCACCTCCCCTTATTTCCTTTCACCTCCCCTCACTTCCTTTCAGCTCCCCTCACTTCATTTCAACTTCCCTCAATTTATTTCACCTCCCCTCACTTCCTTTCTCCTCCCCTTACTTCCTTTAACATCCCCTCACTTTCTTTCACCTCCCCTTACTTAATTTCACCACCCGTCACTTCCTTTCACCTCCCCTCATTTCCTTTCACCTCCCCTCACTTTGTTTCACCTCCCCTTGCTTCCTTTTACCTCCCCTCTCTTCCTTTCACCTCCCCTCACTTCCTTTCAGCCCCCCTCACTTCATTTACACTCTCCTCACTTTATTTCACCTCCCCTCGTTTCCTTTCACCTCTTCTCACTTCCTTTCACCTCTCCTTACTTCCTTTTACCTCCTCCCATTTCCATTCACCTCCCCTTTCTTTCTTTAACATCCCTTCACTTCCATTCACGTCCCCTCAATTACTTTTGCCTACCCTCACTTCCATTCACCTCCCCTCACTTCCTTTCACCTCCCATCACTTCCTTTCACCTCTTCTTACTTTCTTTCAAATTCCTTCGCTGCCTTTCACATTCTTTCACATACTTTTACCTCCCCTTATTTCCTTTTAACTCCCCTAACTATCTTTCACCTCCCTTCACTTCCTTTCACCTTCCCTCAACTTCTTTCACCTCCTGTCACTTCCTTTCAACTTTCCTCACTTCCATTCACTTCCACTTACATCCTTACTCCTACCCCACTTTCTTTTACCTCCTCTCACATCCTTTCACCTCCCCCTACTTCCTTTAACATACCCTCACTTCCATTAACCTCCCCTCACTTAACACAACACAACCCAACCCAACCCACCCCAACCCAACCCAACCCAACCCAACCAAACCCAACACAACCAAACCCAACCCAACCCTACCCAACCAACTTTTCACATTCTCTCACTTTTTACAACTCTCCTCACATACTTTTACCTCCACTTACTTCCTTTTACATCCCCTCACGTCCATTCACCTCCCCTCACATCATTTCGCCTCCCCTCACTTCCTTTCACCTCCCCTCACTTCCTTTAACCTCCCTTCAGTTCCTTTCACCTCCTCTAACTTCATTTCACCTCCCCTCATTTCCTTTCACCACCCCTCACATCCTTTAAACTCTCCTCTCTTTCATTCACCACCCCACAGTTCCATTCATCTCCCCTCACTTCATTTCACCTACCCTCAATTTCTTTCAAATCTCCTCGCTTCCTTTAACCTCCACTCACTTCCTTTCACCTCCCCTCATTTTCTTTTACATTCTGTCACTTCCTTTTACCTCCCCTTACTTCCTGTCACCTCCTCTTACTTCCTTTCACCTCCCCTCAGGTTTTTTCACCTCCCCTCATTTTCTTTCACCTCCCCTCACTTTCTTTCACCTCCCCTTACTTCATTTCACCTCCCCCCACTTCCTTTCACCTCTTCTCACTTCTTTTCAACTGTCCTCACCTACTTTTACCTCCTCTTATTTCCTTTAATAACCCCTCACTTCCTTTCACCTCCCCTCATTTCCTTTCACCTCCCTTCAGTTCCTTTCACATCCCCTTACTTCATTTCACCTCCCCTCATTTCCTTTCACCTCACCTCACATCCTTTAACCTCCAATCTCTTTCATTCAACACCCCTCAGTTCCTTTCACCTCCCCTCGCTTCCTTTAAAATCCCCTCACTTCCTTTCACCTCCCCTCACTTCCTTTAACATTCTCTCACTTCCTTTTACCTCCCCTTACTTCCTTTCACCACCTCTTACTTCCTTTCACCTCCCCTCAGCTTTTTTCCCCTCCCCACACTTCCTTTCACCTCCCATCCCTTTATTTTACCTTCTTTTACTTCCTTTCACATTCTCTCAATTCCTTTCACCTCTCCTTACTTCCTTTCACCTCCCCTCACTTCCTTTCACCTCCCCTCACTTCATTTCACCTTCCCTATTTTTATTTCACCTCCCCTCACTTCCTTTCACCTCCCCTTACTTCCTTTAACATCCCCTTACTTTCTTTCATTTCCTCTTACTTAATTTCACCACCCCTCACTTACATTCACCTACCCTCATTTCCTTTCGCCTCCCCTCCCTTTTTTTTCACATCCCCTCGCTTTCTTTCACCTCTTCTCTCTTCCTTTCACCTCCCCTCACTTCCTTTCACCACCCCTCACTTCATTTCACCTCCCCTCACTTTCTTTCACCTCTACTCGTTTCCTTTCACCTCCCCTCACTTCCTTTCACCTCCCGTTACTTCCTTTTACCTCCCCTCACATCCATTCACTTCCCCTTACTTTCTTTAACATCCCCTCACTTCCATTCACCTCCCCTCATATCCTTTTGCTTCCCCTCACTTCCATTCACCTCCCCTCACTTCCTTTCACCTCCCCTCACTTCCTTTCACCTCTCCTCACTTTCTTTCACTTTCCTTCGCTGCCTTTCACATTCTTTCACATCCTTTTACCTCCCCTTATTTCCTTTTATCTCCCCTAACCATATTTCACCTCCCTTCACTTCCTTTCACCTTCCCTCACTTCCTTTCACCTTCCCTCTTTTCCTTTCACCTCACCTCACTTCGTTTCACCTACTCCTAATTCCTTTCACCACCCCTCATTTCTTTTCATCTACCCACACTTACTTTCACCTTTCCTCACGTCCATTCAGCTTCCTTCAACTTCTTTCACCTTCTGTCGCTTACTTTCAACTTTCCTCACTTCCATTCAATTCCACTTACTTGCTGTCTTCTCCCGTCACTTTCTTTCACCTCCTCTCACTTCCTTTCACCTCCCCTTACTTCTTTTAACATCCCCTGACTTCCATTCACCTCCTCTCACTTAACCCAACCCAACCCAACCAAACTCAAACCTACCCAACCCAACACAACCCAACCGAACCCCACACCACCCAACCCAATCCAACCCAACCCAACCCATCCAATCCCATCCCATTCCATCCCAACCCAACCCAACCAACCTATGATATTCTCTTACTTTCTTTCAACTCCCCTCACTTATTTTACCTCCCCTCATTTCCTTAAACATCCCCTCACTTCCATTTACCTCCCCTTACATCCTTTCGCCTCCTCTCACTTCCTTTCACCTCCATTTACTTCCTTTCACCTCTTCTCACTTCCTTTAACATCCCCTCACTTCCTTTAACCTCACCTCACTTCATTTCACCTCCCCTCATTTTCCTTCACCTGCCCTCTCATTCTTTCACCTCCCCTTACTTCATTTCACCTTCCCCTACTTCCTTTCACCTCTTCTCACTTCCTTTCACCTCCCCTCACTTCTTTTCTCCTCCCCCCACTTCCTTTCTCTTCCCCTCACCTCTTTTAACACCTCTTCACTTCCTTTATCCTCCCCTCACTTCATTTCATCTCCTCTCACTTTCTTTCAACTCCCCTCACTTCCTTTCACCTCTCCTCACTTCCTTTCACCTCCCCTCATTTCCTTTCACTTCTTCTCTCTTCCTTTCATCTCCCCTCACTTCCTTTCACCTCCCCTCAATTCATTTCACCTCCCCTCACTTTCTTTCATCTCCCCTCGTTTCCTTTCATCTCCCCTCATTTCCTTTCACCTCCCCTCACTTTCTTTCACCTTCCCTCACTTCCTTTCACAGTCTCTCTCTTTCGTTCAACTCCCCTCACTTCCTTTCGCCAACCCTCACTTCTTTTCACCTCCCCTCACTTCCTTTCTCCTCCTTTCCTTTCTTTCACCTTCCCTAAATTCCTTTCACATTCTCTCACTTCCTTTCACCTCCCCTTACTTCCATTCATCTCCCCTCTCTCTTTTTCATATCCCCTCACTTCCTTTCACCTCCCCTCATTTCCTTTCACCTCCCTTTAGTTCCATTCACCTCCTCTCACATCCTTTAACCTCCTCTCTCTTTCATTCACCACCGCTCAGTTTTTTTCACCTCCCCTCACTTCATTTCACCTACCCTCACTTTCTTTCATATCCCATCGCTTCCTTTAACCTCCTCTCACTTCCTTTCACCTCCGCTCACTTCCTTTCACATTCTCTCACTTCCTTTTTGCTCCCCTTACTTCCTTTCACCTCCTCTTACTTCCTTTCAACTCCCATCACATCCTTTAAACTCTCCTTACTTCATACCACCTCCCCCCACTTCCTTTCACCTCTTCTCACTTCCTTTCACCTCCCCTCACTTCTTTTCTCCTCCCCTCACTTCCATTCACCTCCCCTCACTTCCTTTAACATTCCCTCAATTTCTTTCACCTCTCCTCACGTCCTTTCACCTCCCCTCACTTCCTTTCACCTCTCCTCATTTCCTTTCACCTCTCCTCTCTTCCTTTCACCTCCCCTCACATCCTTTCACATCTACTCACTTCATTTCACGTCCCCTCACTTTATTTTACCTCCTCTCACATACTTTCACCTCCCCTTACTTCCTTTAACATACCCTCACTTCCATTAAACTCCCCTCACTTAACCCAATTTAACCCAAACCAACCCAACCCAACCGAAACCAACCCAACCCAACCCATCTCATCCCATCCCAACCCAACCCAACCCAACCCAAACCAACCCAACCCAACCCAAACCAACCCAACCCATCCCAACCCAACCCAACCCAACCCAACTAAACCCAACCCAACCCAACCAACCTTTCACATTCTCTCACTTTCTTTCACCTCCCCTCACTTCCTTTCAGCTCCCCTCAGTTCGTTTCACCTCCCCTTACTTTATTTCAACTCCCCTTACTTCCTTTCACCTCCCCTCACATCCCTTCAACACCCTCCATTTCTTTCACCACCACTCAGTTCCTTTCACTTTCCCTCACTTCATTTCACCTACCCTCAATTTCTTTCATCTCTTCTCGCTTCCTTTCACATTCTCTCACTTCCTTTACCTCCCCTTACTTCCTTTCACCTCCTCTTACTTCCTTTCAACCCCTTTCACTTCCTTTCACCTCCCCTCACTTTCTTTCCCCTTCCCTGTCTTCCTTTCACATTCTCTCTCTTTCATTCACCTCCCCTCACATCCTTTTGACTCCCATCACATCCTTTCAACTCCCCTAACTTCCTTTCACCCCCCATTCTTTTCTTTCACCTTCCCTCAATTCCTTTCACCTCCCCTCACTTCATTTAAACTTCCCTCATTTTATTTCACCTCCCCTCACTTCCTTTCACCTCCCCTTCCTTCCTTTAACATCCCCTCACTTACTTTCACCTCCCCTTATTTCATTTCACCACCCCTCACATTCGTTCACCTCCCCACACTTCCTTTCACCTCCCCTCAATTTCTTTCACCTCCCCTCACTTCCTTTCACCTCCCCTCACTTCCTTTCACCTCCACTCACTTCCTTCACCACCCCTCTCTTCCTTTCACCTCCGCTCATTTCCTTTCACCTCTACTGACTTCCTTTCACCTCCCCTTACTTCCTTTAACTTCCCCTCACTTCCATTCACCTCCCCTTATTTCATTTCACCTCCCCTCCCTTTCTTTCACCTCCCCTTATTTCCTTTCACCTCCCCTCACTTCCTTTCACCTCCCCTCACTTCATTTCACCTTCCCTCAATTGATTTCACCTCCCCTCACTTCCTTTCTCCTCCCCTTACTTCCTTTAACATCCCCTCACTTTCTTTCACCTCCCCTTACTTAATTTCACCACCCGTCACTTCCTTTCACCTCCCCTCATTTCCATTCACCTCCCCTCACTTCGTTTCACCTCCCCTTGCTTCCTTTTACCTCCCCTCTCTTCCTTTCACCTCCCCTCACTTCCTTTCAGCCCCCCTCACTTCATTTCAACTCTCCTCACTTTATTTCACCTCCCCTCGTTTCCTTTCACCTCCCCTCACTTCCTTTCACCTCTCCTTACTTCCTTTTACCTCCTCCCATTTCCATTCACCTCCCCTTTCTTTCTTTAACATCCCTTCACTTCCATTCACGTCCCCTCAATTCCTTTTGCCTACCCTCACTTCCATTCACCTCCCCTCACTTCCTTTCACCTCCCATCACTTCCTTTCACCTCTTCTTACTTTCTTTCACATTCCTTCGCTGCCTTTCACATTCTTTCACATACTTTTACCTCCCCTTATTTCCTTTTAACTCCCCTAACTATCTTTCACCTCCCTTCACTTCCTTTCACCTTCCCTCAACTTCTTTCACCTACTGTCACTTCCTTTCAACTTTCCTCACTTCCATTCACTTCCACTTACATCCTTACTCCTACCCCACTTTCTTTTACCTCCTCTCACATCCTTTCACCTCCCCCTACTTCCTTTAACATACCCTCACTTCCATTCACCTCCCCTCACTTAACACAACACAACCCAACCCAACCCACCCCAACCCAACCCAACCCAACCAAACCCAACACAACCAAACCCAACCCAACCCTACCCAACCAACTTTTCACATTCTCTCACTTTTTACAACTCTCCTCACATATTTTACCTCCCCTTACTTCCTTTTACATCCCCTCACGTCCATTCACCTCCCCTCACATCCTTTCGCCTCCCCTCACTTCCTTTCACCTCCCCTCACTTCCTTTAACCTCCCATCAGTTCCTTTCACCTCCTCTTACTTCATTTCACCTCCCCTCACTTTCCTTCACCTCTACTCGTTTCCTTTCACCTCCCCTCACTTCCTTTCACCTCCCCTTACTTCCTTTTATATCCCCTCACTTCCATTCACTTCCCCTTACTTTCTATAACATCCACTCACTTCCATTCACCTCCCCTCACTTCTTTTCCAATTCTCTCACTTCCTTTCAATCCTCTCACTTCCTTTAATATCCCATCACTTCCTTTAACCTCACCTGACTTCATTTCACCTCCCCTCAATTTCTTTCATTTCCACTTGCTTCCTTTCATCTCCCCTCATTTCCTTTCACCTCCCCTCACTTTCTTTCACCTTCCCTTACTTCCTTTCACATTCTCTCTCTTTCATTATCCTCCCCTCACTTCCTTTCAACTCCCCTTATTTCCTTTCTCCTCCCCTAAATTTCTTTCACCTCCCCTCACTTCCTTTCACCTCCCCTCACTTCATTTCACCTTCCCTCACTTTATTTCACCTCCCCTCACTTCCTTTCACCTCCCCTTACTTACTTTAACATCCCCTCTCTTCCTTTTACCTCGCCTCACTTCCTTTCACCTTCCCTCGCTTCCTTTCACATTCTCTCACTTTCATTCACCTCCCCTCACTTCCTTTCACCTCCCCACTCTTCCTTTCATGTCCCCTCACTTCCATTCACCCCCTCACTTCTTTTCACCTTCCCTAACTTTATTACACCTCCCCTCACTTCCTTTCACCTCCCCTTACTTCCTTTAACATCCCCTTACTTAATTTCACCACCACTCACTTCCTTTCACCTCTCCTCATTTCCTTTCGCCTCCCCTCACTTCCTTTCACCTTCCCTCGTTTACTTTCACCTCCCCTCTCTTCCTTTCACCTCCCCTCACTTCCTTTCACACCCCCTCACTCCATTTCACCTCTCCTCACTTTCTTTCAACTCTTCTCGTTTCCTTTCACATCCCCTCACTTCTTTTCCCCACCTCTCACTTCCTTTCACCTCCTCTCACTTCCTTTAACATCCCCTCACTTCCTTTAACCTCACCTCACTTCATTTCTCCTCCCCTCACTTTCTTTCATTTCCCCTTGCTTCCTTTCATCTCCCCTCATTTCCTTTCAACTCCCCTCACTTTCTTTCACCTTCCCTTACTTCCTTTCACATTCTCTCTCTTTCATTCACCTCCCCTCACTTCCTTTCACCTCCCCTCACTTCCTTTCACCTCTCCTCTCTTTCTATCACCTTCCCTCAATTCCTTTCACATTCTCTCACTTCCTTTCACCTCCCCTTATTTCCTTTCTCCTCCCCTCAATTTCTTTCACCTCCCCTCACTTCCTTTCACCTCCCCTCACTTCATTTCACCTTCCCTCACTTTATCCTCCCCTCTTTTCCTTTCACCTCCCCTTACTTACTTTAACATCCCCCTCACTTCCTTTCACCTCCCTTTATTTCATTTCACCACCCCTCACTTCCTTTCACCTCCCCTCACTTCCTTTCACCTCCCCTCACTTCCTTTCACATCCCCACACTTCCTTTCACCTCTCCTCTCTTTCTTTCACCTCCCCATATTTTATATCACATCCCCCCACTTCCTTTTTATATCTTCTCACTTCCTTTCACCTCCCCTCATTTCTTTTCTCCTCCCCTCACTTTCTTTTCACCTCTCCTCACTTCCTTTAACATCCCTTCACTTCCTTTAACCTCCCCTCACTTTACTTAATCTCCCCTCACTTTCTTTTACCTCCCCTCATTTCCTTTCACTCTCTCCTCTCTTCCTTTCACCTCCCCTACTTCCTTTCAACTCTACTCACTTCATTTCACCTCCCCTCACTTTCTTTTACCTCCTCTCACATACTTTAACCTCCCCTTACTTCCTTTAACATACTTTCACTTCCATTCACCTCCCCTTACTTTCTTTAACATCCCTTCACTTTTATTCACCTCCCCTCAATTCCTTTTGCCTCCCCTCACTTTCATTTAACTCCACTCACTTCCTTTCACCTCCCCTCACTTCCTTTTACCTCTCCTCACTTTCTTTCACCTTCCTTGCTGCCTTTCATATACTTTCACATCCTTATCGCTCCCCTTATTTCCTTTTACCTCCCCTAAATATCTTTCACCTCCCTTCACTTCCTTTCACCTTCCCTCAACTTCTTTCACCTCCTGTATCTTCCTTTCATCTTTCTTCACTTCCAATCACTTCCACTTACTTCCTTACTCCTCCCCTCACTTTCTTTTACCTCCTCTCACATCCGTTCACCTCCCCTTACTTCCTTTAACATCCCCTCACTTCCATTCACCTCCCCTCACTTAACCCAACCCAACCCAAACCAACCACCACCAACCCAAACCAACACAACCCATCCCATCCCATCCCAACCCAACCCAAACCAACCCAACCAAACACAACCCAAACCAACCCAACCCAACCCAACCCAACTTAACCGAACCCATCCCAACCCAACCCAACCCAAACTAAACCCAACCCAACCCAACCAACCTTTCACATTCTCTCACTTTCTGTCACCTCCCCTCACTTCCTTTCACCTCCCCTCACTTCCCTTCACCTCCCCTCTATTTCATTCACCACCACTAATTTCCTTTCACCTCCCCTCGCTTCATTTCACCTACCCTCACTTTCTTTCATCTCTTATCGCTTCCTTTCACATTCTCTCACTTCCTTTACCTCCCCTCACTTCCTTTCACCTCCCCTCAATTTCTTTCACCTTCCCTGTCTTCCTTTCACATTCTCTCTCTTTCATTTACCTCCCCTCACTTCCTTTTGCCTCCCATCACTTCCTTTCACTTTCCCTCACTTCCTTTCACCTCCCATCCCTTTCTTTCACCTTCCCTCACTTCCTTTCACATTCTATCACTTCCTTTCACCTCTCCTTACCTTCTTTCACCTCCCCTCACTTCCTATCACCTCCCCTCACTTCATTTCACCTTCCCTCATTTTATTTCACCTCCCCTCATTTCCTTTCACCTTCCCTTACTTCCTTTAACATCCCCTCACTTTCTTTCACCTTCCCTTACTTAATTTCACCAACCCTCACTTCCTTTCACCTCCACTCAATTCCTTTCACCCCCCCTCACTTCATTTCACCTCCCCTCACTTTCTTTCACCTCTACTCGTTTCCTTTCACCTCCCCTCACTTCCTTTCACCTCCCCTTACTTCCTTTTACCTCCCCTCACTTCCATTCACTTCCCCTTACTTTCTTAAACATCCACTCACTTCCATTCACCTACCCTCACTTCTTTTCCCCTCCTCTCACTTCCTTTCACATTCTCTCTCTTTCATTCACCTCCCCTCACTTCCTTTCAACTCCCCTTACTTTCCTTTCACCTCTCCTCTCTTTCTATCACCTTCCCTCAATTCCTTTCACATGCTCTCACTTCTTTCACCTCCCCTTATTTCCTTTCTACTCCCCTCAATTTCTTTCAACTCCCCTCACTTCCTTTCACCTCCCCTCACTTCTATTCACCTTCCCCTCACTTTATTTCACCTCCCCTAACTTCCTTTCACCTCCCCTTACTTACTTTAATATCCCCTCACTTCCTTTCACCTCCCCTTATTTCATTTCACCACCCCTCACTTCCTTTCACCTCCCCTCACTTCCTTTCACCTCCCCCTCACTTCCTTTCACCTCCCCTCACTTCCTTTTACCTCCCCTCTCTTCATTTCACCTCCGCTCATTTCCTTTCACCTCCATTCACTTCCTTTCATCTCCCCTCATTTTCTTTCACCTTTTCTCACTTCCTTTCACATTCTCTTCACTTCATTTTACCTCTCATCACATCCTTTCACCTCCCCCTTACTTTCTTTTAACATCCCCTCACTTCCATTCACCTCCCCTCAATTCCTTTCGCCTTCCCTCACTTCCAATCACCTCCCCCTCTCTTTCTTTCAACTCCCCTCACTTCCTTTCACCTCCCCTCTCTTCCTTTCACCTCCCCTCTCTTCCTTTACCTCGCCTCACTTCCTTTCACCTTCCCTCGCTTCCTTTCACATTCTCTCACTTTCATTCACCACCCCTAACTTCCTTTCACCTCCCCACTCTTCCTTTCATCTCCCCTCACTTCCTTTCACCTCCCTTCATTTTATTTCATCTTCCATTGCTTCCTTTCACATTTTTTCATTCCTTTTACCTCCCCTTATTTCCTTTTACCTCCCCTCATTATTTTTCACCTCCCCTCACTTTCTTTCACCTTCACTGTCTTCCTTTCACATTCTCTCTCTTTCATTTACCTCCCCTCAATTCCTTTTGCCTCCCATCACTTCCTTTCACTTCCCCTCACTTCCTTTCACCTACCATCCTTTTCTTTCACCTTCCCTCACTTCCTTTCACATTCTCTCACTTCCTTTCACCTCCCCTGAATTCCTTTCACCTCCCCACACTTCATTTCAACTTCCCTCATTTTATTTCACCACCCCTCACTTCCTTTCACCTCCCCTCATTTCCATTCGCCTCCCCTCACTTCCTTTCAACTCCCCTCGCTTTCTTTCACCTCCCCTCTCTTCCTTTTACCTCCCCTCACTTCCTTTCACTTCCCCTCACTTCATTTCACCTCCCCTCACTTTCTTTCACCTCTACTCGTTTCCTTTCACCTCCCCTCACTTCCTTTCACCTCCCCTTACTTCCTTTTATCTCCCCTCACTTCCATTCACTTCCCCTTACTTTCTATAACATCCACTCACTTCCATTCACCTCCCCTCACTTCTTTTCCAATTCTCTCACTTCCTTTCAATCCTCTCACTTCCTTTAATATCCCCTCACTTCCTTTAACCTCACCTGACTTCATTTCACCTCCCCTCAATTTCTTTCATTTCCACTTGCTTCCTTTCATCTCCCCTCATTTCCTTTCACCTCCCCTCACTTTCTTTCACCTTCCCTTACTTCCTTTCACATTCTCTCTCTTTCATTATCCTCCCCTCACTTCCTTTCAACTCCCCTTATTTCCTTTCTCCTCCCCTCAATTTCTTTCACCTCCCCTCACTTCCTTTCACCTCCCCTCACTTCATTTCACCTTCCCTCACTTTATTTCACCTCCCCTCACTTCCTTTCACCTCCCCTTACTTACTTTAACATCCCCTCACTTCCTTTAACCTCCCCTTATTTCATTTCACCACCCCTTAATTCCTTTCACCTCCCCTTATTTCCTTTCACATCCCCTCACTTCCTTTCACCTCCCCTCTCTTCCTTTTACCTCGCCTCACTTCCTTTCACCTTCCCTCGCTTCCTTTCACATTCTCTCACTTTCATTCACCTCCCCTCACTTCCTTTCACCTCCCCACTCTTCCTTTCATGTCCCCTCACTTCCATTCACCCCCCTCACTTCTTTTCACCTTCCCTAACTTTATTACACCTCCCCTCACTTCCTTTCACCTCCCCTTACTTCCTTTAACATCCCCTTACTTAATTTCACCACCACTCACTTCCTTTCACCTCTCCTCATTTCCTTTCGCCTCCCCTCACTTCCTTTCACCTTCCCTCGCTTACTTTCACCTCCCCTCTCTTCCTTTCACCTCACCTCACTTCCTTTCACACCCCCTCACTCCATTTCACCTCTCCTCACTTTCTTTCACCTCTTCTCGTTTCCTTTCACATCCCCTCACTTCTTTTCCCCACCTCTCACTTCCTTTCACCTCCTCTCACTTCCTTTAACATCCCCTCACTTCCTTTAACCTCACCTCACTTCATTTCTCCTCCCCTCACTTTCTTTCATTTCCCCTTGCTTCCTCTTCCTCTTTCATCTCCCCTCATTTCCTTTCACCTCCCCTCACTTTCCTTCACCTTCCCTTACTTCCTTTCACATTCTCTCTCTTTCATTCACCTCCCCTCACTTCCTTTCACCTCCCCTCACTTCCTTTCACCTCTCCTCTCTTTCTATCACCTTCCCTCAATTCCTTTCACATTCTCTCACTTCCTTTCACCTCCCCTTATTTCCTTTCTCCTCCCCTCAATTTCTTTCACCTCCCCTCACTTCCTTTCACCTCCCCTCACTTCATTTCACCTTCCCTCACTTTATTTCACCTCCCCTCTTTTCCTTTCACCTCCCCTTACTTACTTTAACATCCCCTCACTTCCTTTCACCTCCCTTTATTTCATTTCACCACCCCTCACTTCATTTCACCACCCCTCACATCCTTTCACCTCCCCTTACTTCCTTTTATCTCCCCTCACTTCCATTCACTTCCCCTTACTTTCTATAACATCCACTCACTTCCATTCACCTCCCCTCAATTCTTTTCCAATTCTCTCACTTCCTTTCAATCCTCTCACTTCCTTTAATATACCCTCACTTCCTTTAACCTCACCTGATTTCATTTCACGTCCCCTCAATTTCTTTCATTTCCACTTGCTTCCTTTCATCTCCCCTCATTTCCTTTCACCTCCCCTCACTTTCTTTCACCTTCCCTTACTTCCTTTCACATTCTCTCTCTTTCATTATCCTCCCCTCACTTCCTTTCAACTCCCCTTATTTCCTTTCTCCTCCCCTCAATTTCTTTCACCTCCCCTCACTTCCTTTCACCTCCCCTCACTTCATTTCACCTTCCCTCACTTTATTTCACCTCCCCTCTTTTCCTTTCACCTCCCCTTACTTACTTTAACATCCCCTCACTTCCTTTAACCTCCCCTTATTTCATTTCACCACCCCTTACTTCCTTTCACCTCCCCTTATTTCCTTTCACCTCCCCTCACTTCCTTTCATCTCCCCTCACTTCCTTTTACCTCCCCTCTCTTCCTTTCACCTCCCCTCTCTTCCTTTCACCTCCCCTCTCTTCCTTTTACCTCGCCTCACTTCCTTTCACCTTCCCTCGCTTCCTTTCACATTCTCTCACTTTCATTCACCTCCCCTCACTTCCTTTCACCTCCCCACTCTTCCTTTCATGTCCCCTCACTTCCATTCACCCCCCTCACTTCTTTTCACCTTCCCTAACTTTATTACACCTCCCCTCACTTCCTTTCACCTCCCCTTACTTCCTTTAACATCCCCTTACTTAATTTCACCACCACTCACTTCCTTTCACCTCTCCTCATTTCCTTTCGCCTCCCCTCACTTCCTTTCACCTTCCCTCGCTTACTTTCACCTCCCCTCTCTTCCTTTCACATCCCCTCACTTCCTTTCACACCCCCTCACTCCATTTCACCTCTCCTCACTTTCTTTCACCTCTTCTCGTTTCCTTTCACATCCCCTCACTTCTTTTCCCCACCTCTCACTTCCTTTCACCTCCTCTCACTTCCTTTAACATCCCCTCACTTCCTTTAACCTCACCTCACTTCATTTCTCCTCCCCTCACTTTCTTTCATTTTCCCTTGCTTCCTTTCATCTCCCCTCATTTCCTTTCACCTCCCCTCACTTTCTTTCTCCTTCCCTTACTTCCTTTCACATTCTCTCTCTTTCATTCACCTCCCCTCACTTCCTTTCACCTCCCCTCACTTCCTTTCACCTCTCCTCTCTTTCTATCACCTTCCCTCAATTCCTTTCACATTCTCTCACTTCCTTTCACCTCCCCTTATTTCCTTTCTCCTCCCCTCAATTTCTTTCACCTCCCCTCACTTCCTTTCACCTCCCCTCACTTCATTTCACCTTCCCTCACTTTATTTCACCTCCCCTCTTTTCCTTTCACCTCCCCTTAAACATCCCCTCACTTCCTTTCACCTCCCTTTATTTCATTTCACCACCCCTCACTTCCTTTCACCTCCCCTCACTTCCTTTCACCTCCCCTCACTTCCTTTCACATCCCCACACTTCCTTTCACCTCTCCTCTCTTTCTTTCACCTCCCCATATTTTATATCACCTCCCCCGATTTCCTTTTTATATCTTCTCACTTCCTTTCACCTCCCCTCACTTCTTTTCTCCTCCCCTCACTTTCTTTTCACCTCTCCTCACTTCCTTTAACATCCCTTCACTTCCTTTAACCTCCCCTCACTTTACTTAATCTCCCCTCACTTTCTTTTACCTCCCCTCATTTCCTTTCACCTCTCCTCTCTTCCTTTCACCTCCCCTACTTCCTTTCACCTCTACTCACTTCATTTCACCTCCCCTCACTTTCTTTTACCTCCTCTCACATACTTTAACCTCCCCTTACTTCCTTTAACATACTTTCACTTCCATTCACCTCCCCTTACTTTCTTTAACATCCCTTCACTTTTATTCACCTCCCCTCAATTCCTTTTGCCTCCCCTCACTTTCATTTAACTCCACTCACTTCCTTTCACCTCCCCTCACTTCCTTTTACCTCTCCTCACTTTCTTTCACCTTCCTTCGCTGCCTTTCATATACTTTCACATCCTTATCGCTCCTCTTATTTCCTTTTACCTCCCCTAAATATCTTTCACCTCCCTTCACTTCCTTTCACCTTCCCTAAACTTCTTTCACCTCCTGTATCTTCCTTTCATCTTTCCTCACTTCCAATCACTTCCACTTACTTCCTTACTCCTCCCCTCACTTTCTTTTACCTCCTCTCACATCCGTTCACCTCCCCTTACTTCCTTTAACATCCCCTCACTTCCATTCACCTCCCCTCACTTAACCCAACCCAACCCAAACCAACACAACCTATCCCATCCCAACCCAACCCAAACCAACCCAACCAAACACAACCCAAACCAACCCAACCCAACCCAACCCAACCCAACTTAACCGAACCCATCCCAACCCAACCCAACCCAACTAAACCCAACCCAACCCAACCAACCTTTCACATTCTCTCACTTTCTGTCACCTCCCCTCACTTCCTTTCACCTCCCCTCACTTCCCTTCACCTCCCCTCTATTTCATTCACCACCACTAATTTCCTTTCACCTCCCCTCGCTTCATTTCACCTACCCTCACTTTCTTTCATCTCTTATCGCTTCCTTTCACATTCTCTCACTTCCTTTACCTCCCCTCACTTCCTTTCACCTCCCCTCAATTTCTTTCACCTTCCCTGTCTTCCTTTCACATTCTCTCTCTTTCATTTACCTCCCCTCACTTCCTTTTGCCTCCCATCACTTCCTTTCACTTCCCCTTACTTCCTTTCACCTCCCATCCTTTTCTTTCATCTTCCCTCACTTCCTTTCACATTCTATCACTTCCTTTCACCTCTCCTTACCTTCTTTCACCTCCCCTCACTTCCTATCACGTCCCCTCACTTCATTTTACCTTCCCTCATTTTATTTCACCTCCCCTCATTTCCTTTCACCTCCCCTTACTTCCTTTAACATCCCCTCACTTTCTTTCACCTCCCCTTACTTAATTTCACCAACCCTCACTTCCTTTCACCTCCACTCAATTCCTTTCACCCCCCCTCACTTCATTTCACCTCCCCTCACTTTCTTTCACCTCTACTCGTTTCCTTTTACCTCCCCTCACTTCCTTTCACCTCCCCTTACTTCCTTTTAACTCCCCTCACTTCCATTCACTTCCCCTTACTTTCTTAAACATCCACTCACTTCCATTCACCTACCCTCACTTCTTTTCCCCTCCTCTCACTTCCTTTCACATTCTCTCTCTTTCATTCACCTCCCCTCATTTCCTTTCACCTCCCCTTACTTCCTTTAACATCCCCTCACTTTCTTTCACCTCCCCTTACTTAATTTCACCAACCCTCACTTCCTTTCACCTCCACTCAATTCCTTTCACCCCCCTCACTTCATTTCACCTCCCCTCACTTTCTTTCACCTCTACTCGTTTCCTTTCACCTCCCCTTACTTCCTTTTACCTCCCCTCACTTCCATTCACTTCTTCTTACTTTCTTAAACATCCACTCACTTCCATTCAACTACCCTCACTTCTTTTCCCCTCCTCTCACTTCCTTTCACATTCTCTCTCTTTCATTCACCTCCCCTCACTTCCTTTCAACTCCCCTTACTTCCTTTCACCTCTCCTCTCTTTCTATCACCTTCCCTCAATTCATTTCACATGCTCTCACTTCCTTTCACCTCCCCTTATTTCCTTTCTCCTCCCCTCAATTTCTTTCAACTCCCCTCACTTCCTTTCACCTCCCCTCACTTCTATTCACCTTCCCTCACTTTATTTCACCTCCCCTAACTTCCTTTCACCTCCCCTTACTTACTTTAATATCCCCTCACTTCCTTTCACCTCCCCTTATTTCATTTCACCACCCCTCACTTCCTTTCACCTCCCCTCACTTCCTTTCACCTCCCCTCACTTCCTTTCACCTCCCCTCACTTCCTTTTACCTCCCCTGTCTTCATTTCACCTCCGCTCATTTCCTTTCACCTCCATTCACTTCCTTTCATCTCCCCTCATTTTCTTTCACCTTTTCTCACTTCCTTTCACATTCTCTCACTTCATTTTACCTCCCATCACATCCTTTCACCTCCCCTTACTTTCTTTAACATCCCCTCACTTCCATTCACCTCCCCTCAATTCCTTTCGCCTCCCCTCATTTCCAATCACCTCCCCCTCTCTTCCTTTCAACTCCCCTCACTTCCTTTCACCTCCCCTCTCTTCCTTTCACCTCCCCTCTCTTCCTTTACCTCGCCTCACTTCCTTTCACCTTCCCTCGCTTCCTTTCACATTCTCTCACTTTCATTCACCTCCCCTAACTTTCTTTCACCTCCCCACTCTTCCTTTCATCTCCCCTCACTTCCTTTCACCTCCCCT